>APFE030558791.1:0-140410 GCA_000404065.3 Pinus taeda | reverse complement strand
CACTAATGATTATGGTTTGTGCTACCAAGGAAGACCAGGATTGGACAGACTATTGGATATCCGTGGCTTTGTTGATGCAGACTGGGCTAGAGATCTGGATCAGAGAGGATCTACAAATGGGTATGTGTTTAACCTATTTGGAGGTGAAGTCAGTTGGATGAGTAAGAAACAATCTATAGTGGCACTATCAACTACAGAGGTAGAATATATGGCAACCACTCATGCAAGCAAGGAAGCAGTTGGGTTGCAGAAATTGTGTTAAAGTATGGGGTTAGTACAGGGAGCTATAAGGATAGACTGTGATAGCCAAAGTGTAATTTTCTTGGCAAAGAGCCCTGCATACCATTCAAAGACAAAGCACATTGATGTTTCACTTTGTGAGGGATATGATAGAAGACAAAAAGGTGTTGCTGGTAAAGGTGGACACTTTGAAGAATACTATAGATGCATTGACAAAATTTGTGAGCTCTGAGAGGTTCTCTTGGTGTAGAGAAATAATGGGAATTGTAGGGCTGGATAAATGACTAAGCTCTCTTGTGGCCCCCTGTGGAAAGAAAACAACAAGTGGGAGAATGTTGGGTTGTGTTATATTCTTTGCATGACTAACCCACGTAGTTAACCAGGGGGTTAGAAGGGGGGCAGAGCCCCCCCTTTATTGCGTCGATTGCGTAGTGGAGTGGAGTCACAGGGAGTTTGAGGGGTGCAGGTAACCCCACTCTATGGGGTTCGGTGCCCCGGAAAATTTTGTTTTTGGACCCTATATTATGTTGGGCAGACCTACCTATGGTTTTGTGCATGATTTTTCGCACATGGTTTTGGATGTGATGGTTTTCGGTCCATGGTATTGGATGCTTTGGCATGTATAAACATGTATTGTAACATTGAAAGGAACAGAATGAAAAATCAAGCTGGTAGTCCCGATTTTGGGATCCAGGGGAAAATCTCTATGTATATGTGTTTTATGTGTTATGCTCTCGCATTGTTTATTTAGAATTCGTATGCAGGTAATTTTTGTACGGGGTTAAAAGATACACACACCTTGAAGGCCTAAAGGCTTGAAGCATCACCCTTTCATCTCTTCAAAGTGTGCCCTTGCACCTTCTTAGTATTTTTGAGCACATGATCGCACCTTGAAGGCCTGAAGGCCTGAAACCTCATTCCTACCTCTCTTCAAAGTGCGTCCTTGTTCCCTTGGTGTTCTCTCTCTCTTTCTTTAATGCAAAAGTGCACCTTCAAGGCCTCTAGTGAGCCATGATTATTTTGACTACACTCTCCTAATCAAGCCTTCTTATTTTAACCCCTTCATAGGCCTATAATGAACAGATCATTCCATGAGATAGGTAGTGATAGAATCGATGCTTTTAAGATTGATCTTGACTTTTTGAGAATTATTTTCATTGTTAGGAGTACCTTCCTAGCATTACAAGGTGATCCTCAGGATCATATAACAAGGAGAAAGAATAAAGAAACACTTGCAATGAAGAAGAACAAAAGAAAGGCATCATGGAGGCATGAAGAAGGTCATGGGATGAGACTGAAAGAAGACATTGCATGATGACTCAGAGGATTATGACATTGATCAAATCCACTTTAAAGGGTGAAGATTAGCAACAAAGTGGATATTTCATGAAGATGAAGTGAAGACCAGATCTATCATCAAGAATTAAAGATGTAGCAAGGAAGACAACATGGCGTTTCCACCTCATCATGAAGTCCATTTCATCATTGTCAAGTTGTAATTTTTACAAGTTCCATCATAATGGTCAATATGTGTCCACGTGTCATGCCACATCATCATGTGGAATGTAATGATGTATTTTGAAAAAATGGACAAAATGTAACGTGTGGAAGTCCAAGGGTCACATGTGGAATATGAAGAGTCACTTAGTCATATATGGGAAAATTATCTTTAAGAGAAGTTCAAAAGTCATTAGAAGTTCAAAAGTAATTAGAAGTTCAAAAGTTGTTTAGAATTCCAAAAGACACATTAGAAGTCCAAGAGTCATGAGGGTAATTCAAGATTCATGGGGATATGAAAAGTCATTCCCCTTATTATAAAAGGAACCTCATAGGTCAAGCAAGGGGCTTTTGGAGGCTTAATCTTTGGAGGTCTATTTTTGGCTTCTATACGTGGCATAAGAGACACAATTATTCTTTGGAGAAGCAAGAAGTGACTTAATGTTCCACTATTGGAACTAGTGTCTCATCATTGTAACTATGTACTTGGATCTTTCACCTTATAATTGAAGCTTGACAAGGCAACATATTTTCATGCATATATTGTGTATGTCTTAGGACTATTATTTGGATGTTTTCTATATATGTGTCATTCACATGTACTAATAAAATTGAACTATTTCGGTGGCCTCGGTACTTATCTTGTTGAATGTGTATTGTATGTGTTTAATGATCATTGTGTAAAAGTGAACTATTTTTCTATATAAATAACAAATATTTCCTTCCTAATGTTTCTCTCTTACGTTAGTACTATTAATTCCTTATAGAGGCTCACTTTTATCTACCCCTTTGTGAAATTCTCCTTTTACACATCACAATCGATGTTTCACAATGCCAACTTACTTTCAAGGGCTATGTATGTAATCTCTTATGTTATACATTGAAACCAAGGATAACCTTACAATTATAGTGGTCAGGCCCATACTTTGGATGGGGCTCCTACTCCAAATGAAGTGAGGTCTAATTGGTACTTCATATTAGTAAGACCCCGTATATATTGGCGGTATCCAACATCATCAACATTCTGGCACTAGAAGGAGGACCAGATGATGAATTTCACCCTTTGAGTCTGTGTTGAATCTCTTATCATAAATGGCTCTTTCCCAAATCATAATCTTGGAGTGTTTTTCTCACCTACCTGCTGGTAAACTTTCAATCTCTGCAGAAATTTTTCATGCCTTGTCTCAATTCATATTTGATGGTGAGGGTGGTACATTTTTATCCAGACACATAAATCATTTTCTTAGATTTTTTGAATCTATTGAAGTGGATGATGAAGATGTTATGTTTATTATGTTCCCCCTCACTCTTGAAGGCTGTGTTAAGAAATGGTGTCATAACTTACTGTCTGCTTCCATTCATTCTCTTCATCAATTTTTTAAGGAGCTTCATCAAGATTTTGGCAGGTATGATTACTAGGACGTTTATATAATAATAAATCAACTTAGAATGGAGCCTAATGAATCATTTGAGGATTTTTCTAATAGATTCCTTCACTTATGTTATGTGTTTCATGAAGACTATATGGACTGGGATTTCTTCAACCAATAGTTTGAACATTTGGTTTGAATCTCCTTGAATCAATTTGAACCTAGACCCCTAGATGTTCTTGTTTCCCCAACTTTTGTAAACTAAGAGACACCTCCCATCTCAGAGGAGGGACTTATTATTCCTTTTGTTCCTTTTCCTCTTTTTTGAGTACCAATTTGGGTGCCTCCTTGTGATAATATTGAAGTTGTGAAATCTACAAATAAAATTCCTAATCCATATGCTGAACCATCATCCATTTCCCATGTTCTTGATCCGACTAAGGATAATTTGGAATGATTCATTAAGCCTATGGTGAAAATTAATCCCTACGTTTATCAATAAGGTTTTGTTTTGGAAGATTTAGACCTCAAATCTGATTTCGTTCAAGAATATGTTTTTAAGGAAACTTCCTCTTCACCTCACTATCCCTTGCGTTATATTTTTTCTAATGTGTTAACTTGTGAATAAGACACTATGATATTCATGTTCATCGTCTAATGAATTGGATTTTGAATTGAAACAATGTAGTGAGGTCACCCACGATGAAGAAGAAGGTAAGAAACTTATTAAGTATCCTTTCCAATTCTTATCATGGCCAATGTTGCGTGAAGAAAAATATTCTATCCAGGTTATTCATGATATTTGTCTAATTTATCCATCTTGAGATGTGCAATTAGAAGAATATTTTGACTTGGGTAATTTGTTTGTCAAATATGTAAATTTTGACCAAATCAGTGATGTAGATGGTTGTCATTTGGAATAGCTATCTTGTCGAAATTACTTAAGGTAGTTTTCCATACACCATGTATGATATGATACCATCTTAGAAAAACTAAATCTATAATCTTGGAAAGTTCCAAGACTTATCAGGAAGTCGAGACACTTCAACTTCCATTGATGGTTATGTCAGGTTCTCGCGACTTTGATAAGATCCCCGAGCTAAGTCAAACCTGTATTTTCTCGCAATATTCTTTTCTTTGCATGGTTTCACTGGATGTAAATACCTTCATTAAATATGTTTGTTATTTTGAGTATGGATCTTTTAACTTTCAAGGTTTTGTCTCCAGTAAGATTGAAGATTTTGTTTCAGTTAATTTATCTTCATGCAAATTTCTTATATCAAAATCATGTTTGGAATGTTTACCTTTCATGGATGAGTGAAGTTGTGAAGTTAATCATTCTAAAAATTATCTTTGGCTAAAGGATTCATACTTGTCACATTCTTTTGAAAGTGATCAACTCCTATTCCTTCTTATGCATACTTTGATAATGGTTATTTTCTTCATGGCACCAGATATCTTGTTTAGTCTAAATAAAAGTTGCTGCTATTTTCTAAATTGATTTCAAAATTATTTAGCTACATCCTCCATTGATCAAGAATCTTATGCCTTAATACGCCCATTTGATCATGGTTCTTATTCTGATAATTGTCATTCAATTGATTATTTCCTCACTAGTGCACCTAATGATGGTGTTTCTACTCCAATTTATTTTTATGGTCTATCTTCTCATTATTTAAACACTTTTCAATTAGTTGAGGCACTTCAACCTTTGCTGATGGTTATGTCAAGTCTTTACTATCTTGACAAGCCTTTTCAATTTGATCATATTTATTTTCCCTCACAAGATTATCATCCTGATTCAACACTATTAATCGAAAATTCTTTCTCTCAAGGATTCCAAGAACATTAAGAGGAATTTTTTGAGTTTCATGATCCAATATATCATGATTCATTAATTGGAAGCATCTTACTTAGCAATCCCATTTTCTAAAAGAAAGTTCCAATCTCTCTTGATGTTTGTTAAGGAAGACAATACAAGTACAGATATATTCACAAGGAGCCATCAAGGTTTGTTTGCTCATGTTTTTCATCAAAAAGGTAAGGTGGAAAATTGGTTAAAGTAAGGTGATATGACACATCTTTCTTCCTTTAAGAAATAACTTCAATGTTTTATGCAATATTTCTAATCTTCTATCTTTTTTGTTGCACATTATTATATATCAGTTGCAATTTCTCTTATCTTTGTGTTTGCAGTTCGGGAACAACAAAAATGACTTCATTGGAAACACCATTACACTTAACCCTAACCTTATAGCTTGTTAGGTTAGTAGTAGGTTTAGTTTCATTTAGTTTCCTTTTCATTACACCTAACTTTTGTCCTACTCTCCATTTGGTCTTTACATCTATTATGTTTTAGTATATTTGTCTTACATGATGATTTTCAGTTTCGTCTCTATTTTATTTGTATATTGTTTCTACTTTTTATTTTATCTTTTATTTCATGTTTACTTAACAAGACTTTACATGCAAGACGTTCCTTTTGGATCAGAAGACAATGTGGCAAAAATTGAAAATGGCGATTGTGATGATGAACAATGCTTGGCTAATATGTTACCTCTTCTCTATATTGGGTTTACTTATATTTAAAGTCAATGATTTCTGAATGAAAAATATGATGAACTTAAATGAAAATCCTTCAGTTGAACTCTAAAACCTGTATCTATTATAGGATCCTCATTCCTTAACTCGGATTCGTAAGTAAATAGTGTCTTTTTCTTGTTGATCCAGTTGAGTAGAGAAAGGATAAGGGGAAAACCTATAGTGAGAAAATTAATATCATAGGCTATACAAATACTTACCTGAAGGGGTAACCTCCTCTACTCTTAATAAGTTTGGATCCATATTCCACTAGTTGAAAATAATAAGTGTTGAAGAACAGTCATATTAAATAAATAAATAAAGGGTGAAAGAGAGAAAGGCTTTCTGTGAAGGCAGGTGAAGCAAGTGACTTTGTCGAGGCACTGTCAAGGCTCATTGGCAGTGAATAAATACTTATGCTCCTATAGTAACTCCACCAGGGTATTGTCCAGACCTGCTGGCAGTGGAGAAACACTAGAGGTGAAACTCATACTCTGAATATCATAAAATTTCCGCACATACTACCCATTCCTGGATTGAAACAATTGTGTTTTTTCAAGGCTTGATATGTGTTTAACTGAGTAAGGGAATGAAGGGTGATATATCTGTAATCAGGTTAAGTAGGGAAGCCAAGGTAATCCAGAAGATGAATCACTATACCTAAAAGACTAAGACCTTGCACTTAGAGAATTAAACTTAAACAAAGAAGCTGGAGTTCTACCAGTGTGTCGCCAAGTGTTGCTATTGTGATCAACACCCTCCAAAATTTTTCCCACACTTCAATTTTTGAGCCTACTAAGGATCCTACCATCTACCATTCCATGGTCAATTGATGTTTTGTAAAGCGTTTAAGTATTTTTCCTAGTTTTAAATTGTCAAGTCACTTGCACACAGATGGTCAGTCTTATGAGTTCATGAGAACACTTACTTTATGAAATATTGGAATGAAATAGAAACATCCATCAATATAGTGCATGTGTGATGTTTAAATCATGTCAATAGTTAGTGAAATCTCTTATTGACAATTCCCCTCACTTTTTTGCATTTGTACTTCTATTTCAATGATTTTTCTTAAATGTCATCTTTTTCACATTTTCTCTTTCTCACGTATCACTTTCACATTCGTGGACGTCGTTTTGACTTAATTTTACTTTAATACATGTCATTTTCATGTTATAGTTTCTCTGGTATGTGTTATTTTTAAGGTTGTTCGCATTTTGCAAGTATTGTCTTCATGTTTTCGTCTTGTTTCAGGTGTCACTTTTGTGTTTTCACTCCCACATGTGTCACACCTTTGCATATCACCAAAGTTACCTATGGTGCACTCTTCTGCATTAGATGGTCTTACATATCATTGAAATATGTGCTAGACACATTATTGCAGCTTAGCGCACCTTTTGGTCACAATTATCATTTCTATCACAGCTTGTGTTCTTAGTGTTGTAACTTGTTGTTTCAATTGTTGTACTTAGAAATATGTGTTGCTTTGTTGTTGTTTTAAGGTGTGACTATTTTTCATGAGTATTGTGCATTTCAATGGCTTGTATTGTTGGAATTTATATTTTTGGCCTATGTTTAAGTTGTGTTAGAATGCATTTATTTATACTACTTTGTTGGTACCACACTTAACCACTTTGAGAGCTCTTCCTTGTCCTTCAGACCAGTACTAGTTCTAAAGGAATTAACCATCTTACTAGGTGATAAGCACAACTTATTCATGATCCAAATTGGCGTATCTTCCTCCCATACTTGTGCACTAAGTAGTTTCTAAGCTCTCCTCCCTCTCATAGTGCATTAATACTTCCTAAGGATAAGCCACCTAACCTTGTGCTTCCTCCCTCAGTGAAAACCACGTTCCAGATGAGCAAGTAGCCATTGTTGAAGAGAATTGTGCCCTTCCAAGCTTGATCACACTTCAAAAAAATGAATCTCACTTCAAACAACTAAGCACACTTTAAAAAAATGAATCTCACTTCAAACAACTAAGCACACTTCAAAACAATGAAATTCACTTAAACACTCAAAGAAAAAGAACACTTAAAAAGAACATGGACCATCTCTCCTCTAAAAGGCACACTTTGGACAAACAAGGACTTTTTTCTCTTCAAAAGCACACTCTGAAAGCCTTAACACACTTCAAAATAACGAGCACACTTCGGGACTATGAGCACAATCCTTCATCTTGAAGAACTATTCCCTCCTTGAGCAGGTGGGACACTCATGAAGCATGAAGCTTCATTCTTCTCTTACAGTGCATGGTGCAATCATGAAGCACAAAGCTTCATCTTTCTCTTTGAGCACTTGGCATAGTCATGAAGCTTGAAGCTTGAGCACACACCTTCAACACAAATAACTACACCCTATTCGAGCGTATGAGTTCACCCTGAAGGCTTGAGTATTTCTCCTTCGTCTCTTTGGAATGCACCCTCATACCCTCCTTATTCTCATGAGAGCATGAGTGGAGCTTGAAGGTCTGAGTGCTTGAAGCCTCACTCCTTCATCTCTTTAGAGTGTGCCCTTGCGCCCTCTTATTCTCTTTGATCACATGAGCCAACCTTGAACGTTTGAAGGCCTAAAGCCTCACTCCTTAGTCTCTTCAAAGTGCACCCTTGCACCTTCTTAGTCTCTTTGAGAAAATGAGCACACCTTGAAGGCTTGAAGTCTCACTTCTTTGTCTCTTCAAAGTGCACCCCTGTGCCCTGGGTGTTCTCTCTCTTGTTTAAATGCACAAGTACACCTTGAAGGCCTCTTGTGAGCATTGATGAGTTTGACAGCACCCTCCTAATCAAGCCTTGTTCTTTTAACCCCTTCACAATCCTATAATGAGCAGATCATTCCATGATCTTGGTAGTGATATAATAGAGATTTTTAACACTGAAATTGCCTAGTCATGAATTATTTTCATTGGCAGCAATACCTTCCTAGCATGATAAGGTGACACTCAGGAGAAAATGGCTAGGAGAAAGCATAAGGAAACACCTGCAGAGAACAAGAAAAGAAGAAAGTTATGATGGAGACATGAAGAAAATCATGGGTTGAGATAGAAATAAGACATTGCATGATGACTTAGACGATACCGATATTGATCAAAGCCCATTTGGAAGGTTAATATGAGCAAAAAATAAGACATTTCATGAATATGAAGTAAAGACTAGATCTATCATCAAGAATGCAAGTTGAAGCAACAAGGAAGACAACTTGGCATTACCACCTTATCATTTTCAAGTTATAATTTTTACAAGTGTCATCATAATGGTAAATATGTGTCCATGTGTCATGCCACATCATCATGTGGAATGTAATGATGTATTCTCAAGAAAAGCAGAAATGTAATGTGTGGAAATCCAAGAGTCATATGTGGAATATGAACAGTCACTTAGTCATATATGGACAAAATGTCCTTAGGAGAAGTCCAAAAGTCATTAGAAGTTCAAGAGTTGTTATGAAGTCCAACAGAAACATTAGAAGTCCAAGAGTCATTAGGGTAATTCAAGAGTCGTGGGGATATGAAAGGTAATTCCCCTTATTATAAAAGGAACCTCATAACTCAAGAAAGGGGATTTTTGAGGCTTAAGCTTTGGAGAGAAAACTATTCTTTGGAGAAAAAAGGAGTGACTTAATGTTCCACTATTAGAACTAGTGTCTCATCATTATAGCTTTTTACTTGGATCTTTCACCTTATAATTGAAGCCCAATGATCCAACACATTTTCATGCATCTATTGTGAATGTCTTAGGAATATTATTTGGATGTTTTTATATATTTTTTGTTCACATGTACTAAGGGAATTGAACTATTTCGGTGGCCTCGATACTTATATTGTTGAAGGTGTGTTGTTTGTGGTTTAATGATTGTTGTGTCTAAGTGAACTATTTCACTGGATAACTAAAGAATATTTCTTTCCTCATGTGTCTCTCTTATATTAGTACTATTACTTCCTTCTAGAGCCTCACTTTTGTTCCCCCCTACACCCCACCCCCCCACCCTATCAAAGTTTCCTTTCACATTACAATCTATGTTTCACAATGTCATCTTACTTGCTTGTTCAAGGGTTATGTGTATAATCTCCTATGCTATACATTGAAACCAAGGAAAACCTTATGGTTATGGTGTTCGAGCTGATACTCCAAATGGGGATACTACTCCAAATGGTGTGAGGTCTAATTGGGACTTCACATCAGGGAGAACCCTAGTATATTGGTGGTATCCAACACCATCAACACAAGTATAATTAATGAGAGGGCCCATTACATCGAAGGGAGAAAAGTGAGCCCATTAGAAACATGTAATAGTACTTAGCTTAAAAGAGATGCATGAGAAATAAAAGAGAATTATACATCAACCTACAAAATAGTTCACATGATAACCATGATCACAATAACATAGCATCACACATTCAACAAGATTCATACTAAAGTAAATGAATTAGTTCATAAGCTAACATAAGTGAAATAACACACATCACAAATATAAAAAGAATAGTCTTACTACATCCATGACATATGTATGAAGACATTATGACTTTGAACTTTTATTAGAAGTGAAAGTTTCATACATACATTTACAATTGACAGTACACTAGCCCCAATAGTGGAACACGAATCCAACACTTTCTTCTCCAAAGAAATATAATCCTCCTATGCTACACAAGAGAAGCCAAGGCTCCAAACAAAACTCCCAACCTTTTGATTCCAACCCATTTGCTTGACTCGTTATGAGTGTGTATTTGTAACATATGTGAGATGACAATTCATCTCCCTTTGTGACCTTTGGACTTCCCTTGTGACTCTTTAACTTATTTGTCTTTTAATAACTAATTACCTTTCATATTCCACAATTGACACTTGGACTTCCACTTACATATTTATTTCAAATACAATATTAAAAATACCCATATGACACAAAAATGGGTATATCCTAATAAAACAAGCCTAATAAGAAAAAATAACATATCAAGCTTGAGTTTGAGAAAACTCTAGCTCAACAAACTTCTATAATTTTAGTCACATAGTGGTGCCAAGCTATGTAATGTGTGATGATTTCCTTGAACTTTGTGAAAGGATTAGGCTGAAAGCAGATTCTAGCCTCCATTGCATATGGGTATATAGTTTTGGAACAATATCATGTTGATCTTGATTGGGCCACCAATATACTTCTACATGTTATGTCTATTTATTTTCAAGTCCTCTTTTGTAGCAACCTACCTCAACCGGTCCAAGTCTTCTGAGACTTATTGTCTTATCAGATTTCTTCCTTTCACTTCCATGAATCTCCTGACTAAAGAATATTATGATATTTCACCAAAGAATCCACACTATTGTACAACCATGCATAAGAGGACAAAATGTTGCTTATGAAAGTGTCTAGTTTTTTTTTCTTTGTATAAGCATTCAGACTTCGGTTTTCTCCAACTCATTTTGCTACCTTATTTTCATAACTAACATAGATGGTGAAACTTTATACTTCATCTCCCATTCATGCACCGCAATGATAGTTATGTGAATAAATTTAGAGCTTTTGCATTTTCTATTGATTTATTCTGCATGTCGTGCAAGGGGATAATTGATTTGTGCACGGTAACCAACTCCTTATAGAGTTTCCTCATGGTTTCTCCCACTGTTATTACTTCACTGAGTATAGCTTCTTGAAGCTATTTTAAGTACACTTGTGTGGGAGTTGTCTCCCAGACCTCTTCATGGAGTTGTTTTATCTGTTTCCTTGCAGCTTCCAAATTCTTTGTCATTTTCCTATTCTCGGTCATCAAATATATTTTTTTTGACTTAGAAGATCCTGCAAAGGCCAATTTGGCTGCAGAAATAGCTTTGGGATTATTTCTGGTGTCCATTACAATCACCTTCTCCTTGATTAAAGTAGGATATGTGAGGTCATCTAGAAAATGCTTCTTTCTTGCTTACATAATTTTCTTTTGAAGCTCATCGTCAGTTAAACTATAAATATCCATAACTGATCATCATCAAGAGGAGAAATTTCCTCTTCATCAACTGGAGCTTTCCCTTCTTCAGGAGGAAGGGGAGACTGAGTAATGATATTTTTTGTACATGGTATTTGGCTTGCTTTAGCATTGTTTCTTCTTCTTATTTTCTCCTCATTTCTTCCTTCTATCTCTGTTCTTCTTATTTCCTTTTTTGTTTCCTCTTTATTTTGTTTCAATTGCCACTTTCAAAATAGTTGTATATGATTTGAATTTGTGGATTTTCTCCTCCGTTGCACTATGTGAAACCTTCCCTTTATACTTTATACTCACCATGTTGTTCTTTTCTGATGTCCCTGCTTCCGAAGTAACATCTTGTTGTGGAGTCACATGTGAAGGACCTGTTTGGCTCATTGGTGCATGGGGACTTGAAGCATAATAATAGTTCTTAATATTCTCCTCTTCATATCTAGACTAGGTCTCACTTGGCCAGTTGAAATATATCTTGGTAGAGTGGTACTTGTAAAGACTTATTGGATCATAAAAATGGCACTTCATAATGCCAAATCTGAATTTCTCCAGCTCATTACCTTCATTTTCTGCAACCTTCATACTCTTAATTTCATAGGATCCCACCTACAGAGGAAGAGTGGGCCAAGGTGATTTCTTTTTCCTTTTCAATACTACTGATGAGGTTGTGGAAATATAGTATGTGATCTCATGCATGACCAATCTATCATTGGCATACCTCGGTAATAGATGTGTTGTGTTCTGAAAACTAAACACCCCGAGGTAAGTTCCATCAAGTGAGGCAAACTAATTAGAAAGTTTTGCTACTGAATCCATAGCCTCCTGAGATATGCAAGGTAGCTCTTCCTGAAATAACTTTTGGTATAATAATATGAGGAAGTGATCAGCCAACTTCTTCATGAATCCTCTATAACTTCTCTTCGAAAGTAACTTGCAATAAATATGAACAACATGCTCTTTGTGTGTCCAAGTCCAACTCATGACATGGAAAGAATTTTGAACACAAATACCATCGAAAAGGTATGAAAACATATATAATATGGATTTATTTCCCTTAGGAGGGTTCTTTTCACTAGTCACATGGATATTAAGATGTTGAGCCAACAAATTAAAATAGCTGAACACCTTCACCTTATTGACAATCTAATGCAATATATAAACCCAACCTTTAGGGGAGTTTTGAGTAATATTCTGACCATATATTTGATAAGATAAAAAAAATTAGGTACTGGAACACCTTTCAATGGGATTTATTCTTGTATGTATTTTTAGGTTCCTGGCAAAATTTGGATGGCTCTTTCACCCAAGTTTTGATGACATCCTTGGTGCTCAAATAATTGGTGACTGCATAAAAATGAGAATCCATGTATGCTTCTGGAGTGGGAAAACAATACATGAGATGAATATCATGATCCATGTGTGAGGCAAGCCATTCTTGACTGACACTGTTGAGGGTAATTTTCTTTGTATCTATGTGTGGCAAGATCCACTTGATGATATTTGCACAAGGGAGGACTGGGTATCTGCATGAAACTTTATGAAAGCCTGACTTCTAGACATTAATGTATACCTGTATGTCCTCTAGACTTGATTTAAAATTGGTAGCTATGAATGCATCCTTGGACCTTAACTATACTCCATGTGATATATGAATCCTTTTCTATGAAGAGTTGAGTGTCAAACATAATAGGCATAGTGATTGGAGTACTCTCAACTACTTCACTAGTGTTCCTCACTTTAGTGTCTTTTGAATTTGATCTCTTTGAAGGCATGATGACAGTAAATGTTTAAAGATACATGAGCTAAAAACCTATAGTACCTATATTACAATATTCACTCATGGAAAAAATGAATGAGATTTAGCAAATCAATTCATTCATCAATATTAAAGCAGCAACACACTCACTAGAGAGAAGGATTCACAGTTTTTAGGTTTGGGGAGGAAGACTGGACTCATGAATTACACATTGCATAGTATTATCAAGCAAGGGAGGAGCTTGAGGCTTGATATTGCACAATGCGCAGCCTCAACTGGGGAGATTGAGGGAAGAGACTATGCATTGCGCAGTCTCAGTAGCCAAGGTTGAGGCTTGAGCCCTGACACTACACAATGCTCAACTAGGCAAGCTAGTGACTGAACACTAAATAGTCTCAGAGGTCAAGTGTGAGGCTTGACCCTTGAGCTTATGAAATGCGCAGTTGGAAGGGGCAACAATTTCTCAAGATTTCACAAATGTGCCCCAAAAGGAGAGAGAAAATTTTTAAGATCTGAGTGTCGAGGTAGGAAGAAGTGTAGTTAGGCCTTAATGTAAGTTATATCAGTGTATAACATGTTCCTGAAGTGATCATGATGTTAAAACCCTATTTTTCACTCCATTATAGTGAGAAAAATCCAATCTCAACTTACCTCAACTATTTGGATAAAACACATCCACTTTTCACCTTTTTTTTAACTTATGTGAGATTTATCCCATGATAAAGGGGTTGAATTACATGATTGAGTTATTTATCATAATTAATTTTCCAAAATATTATAACTATGAGATAATAATTATTTCATAATTCAGATAATTAAGAAAAATCTCGTAATTGTGAAAAAGGTTTCTAGAGTTTGTCGTTCCGAGGTAGATCATCTTGAACCACTTATGTATGAGTTGGCTTAGGTTCCATTATTATAGAATTTTCATAACTTCTTAAGCCCCTAAGTGTCTAGATGCATTCTCCTAGAGGATAGATTGAGAATATATGATCTCACAAAGAGGGAAGGGGGTTAGATGAAGTATCCAAAATATAACACGAGAGCTCTGTTGTATTGAGAGAGGAGACCATACGACAATATTGAGGAGAGGATCTCGTTTGCTGGAAGGTATACATTTGATGTATTTTCATTTTGGATTAATAGATACATGTTCCTTTTCTACGTACATGTTTTGAATATGTTTTATGCTTGCATCTGCTGGTTTTAAGATGACAGGAACTCTCCGGAAAGGCCATTACTTACTTGTTTGGTGGTGTTGTGCGTAGGGTCTTATTTTATTGTAGGTGGAAAAAGATCTTCAAGTGTAGGTTTGGTTCCTATGCATCGGACCCAAGAGACTTCACCAATTTGTGAGGATACTAGGTTTCAACGTTTGATCTCCATCTTATCATGTGCAAGTGTTGAATGTTTTTTTTGCATAGAAAAGGATTGGGGTTTGGCTCTTTCAACTTTTTCATGATCACACACAAATCTAGGTAGATCATTTTCTGATCTATTGGGTTAAAAGTAATCAACTTGCTTTGGTAAAAATTTCCTGTAATAGAAATGGTGCTTTCAATGAGAGCTTTCCTCTTTTTCCTTCTTTGGTTTTAGAACTCCTCTTCTTATTTATGTTTTTTGGTTTTCTATTGTTTCCATTGAGTTCTCTGTGAATTTTTAGATTATTTTTTCTCTCCATTGGTTTTACTTGCTTTAGATATGAGATGATCTTAGATATGGAGGTTTTTTTTTTTTTTTTTTTTTTTATATGAGAGAATAACAGCTATGGGAATTAAAATTAAATTCTGGAATTTAAAATTTTGATTGAACTGATCATAGGTATGGATTCCTGTCATAATTTCATCCAAAAAAAAAAAAAACCACTCAAAAAAAACTTTGTATGAAGAATTTATGGTCGAATTAGGTTAGCCAGCCGAATTTCTTTCCTCTAGTCACACACATAGTGGGTCATCTGTGTGGTTAGTTGCTATTTGCATGACTAATTTGTGTGACTAGCCTTTTAGCCTTGAAAAATTCTGATTTACCCTCTGAAACATTTTTCTGTGCTTTGGATTTGAGTTAGCTTTTTGCCTACCTATTGGTTTTGGCCCAGATCTATCTTCTGGTGTCTAATTTCATTAACTTGGATTAAATTTATTTGAGATAAGTTTTTGGCTTGTTTTAAGCTTTAATTCCCTTATCGTTTTTGTCTATTAGAGATTTTTTGGGTCTATAGTTTTGTGTTGTTTATTAGCTATTAGTTCTATCTGATTTGATCCATCTTTGATCAGTTTGTTTGTGGTGTTCCATAGCCAGTATCTTTCAAGGTGTTCTTAAAGATCTCTTGGGTGCATTGGTTGAGGCTTGGCTTATGTGTCTAGATCTCATTTTTAGATCTGTTTGGTTTCTTTTAGTGACTGTTTAAACCTTTTTCATATCTCACTTTTGGATCCTTTCGACCTTTGGGTCGTTTTGTCATGTGTTTTCAAGTGATCTTTTTCTTCTCCTGGTTATCTTTGGCACAATTGGTGGTGTTATGATTGGTTGTGTAATTGTCATCTAGAAATTTTTATTTGAGTGTGCTTCCATTGATTTTATCACTCTCAATTGATCTTGTTTAGGCCTTCCTTTCTCTGGGGTCTAGTTTTGACCTTATCGGAACATTTCCCTTTGTTGAGCCATTGTGCTACAACCCTAGCTTGTTGACATTGCCTTCCTTTTGCACCTTTGGCTTTCCTTTTGGTTTCTTGAGTGCGTTTTCTTATTTGGTTTTGTTTTCCTAGCTTAAAATTTTTTTAAGTGCTTGACATTCTGGCTTGGGGACTTTTCTTTAGCCTATTTTTGGTTATTTTCTCTATTTGGTTTGATTTTTGGGTCAACATCTTCATAAATTTGGGATTTTTTCATTTAAGAATTTAGTGAAAGGTGCATTATTTTAGGCATTTGTGTGTTGTGAAAAGCTCTTACCCTCCTGTATTTATAATTCATCAAAGAGAAAAGAATAATTTTCATATAGATGCATCATGGTTACTAACAAGATTCATTCACACCATCTAAGTTTTATGCTAAATCCCAACTGTGTAAATAACATCCACTTAAAATTAACACGATAATAAAATCAACTAGACTCATCCTTTTCATTTTACTAGTAGTACGCCAACACTAGCTCAAGCTAGGGTCTTGGGGATAGGTATGTGATTCAACTCCTCCAAGACTACAAAACAAACTTAGCATCTTGTGGTAGGGAGATAAATCCACATGTAGTAGTGTGGTTTGGGAAGCTCTTATAACAAGAGGTTCAAGCACGAGGTCACACTTGGGCTAGGCAAGGTGAGATACCTCATTTCACTTAGTTTCATTTGGCATGATATTGCAGAATTTGCACGTATTAAAAATCATGTTATCAGAATTTTGTTGTAGCACTTGGGATCCACTTGGGAGGCAACTCTCAAAGGGGTTTCGTTCTTATTCCTTTGAGCTATGTGTCCTACCCTTGAGTGTGAATTTGGCCTGTGACTATCCCCCCAGGAAGTGTTATTGTCAGTGGTAACCATAGTGGCCTATATTTTTGGGCTCATACATAGGTGTATGGTCGAGGTCCTCTTATCTGTACCTAGGGAGGATATTAGTCATACTCTCTTTGTCCTCTCAGGGGGTGCTTCATAGCTACTGAGGGCACTTGAACTGAGTTTACAACTTAAAGGGCTATGAAGCAGGCCACCAGTATAACTATTCCACCACCAGCTTCTTTGTATTTTTGTTTGTGTGTGGCTATCTTTTAGGACGTTTCTAGCGTTTGTTGGTTGGTACAAGTGAGTAGTTTTGGCCCTAGGGTGTTTGCACTAACATAATTTTGTTAATTTATAATTTTTCACCATGGCTGAATTTTTTCATCATCAGTCACGTCGTCTTCGTGGTTTTCCTCATCAACGAGGTGGAATTGTCACTCTTGCATGAAGAGTGTCTATCACTGCTCAAGAATTAGATCAACACATAGTTTTGGAATCCATATTTGGTCCTTCTGGTAGTGATCTAATTTTTATTAAAACTTTGGCAGATGATTCTGCTGTTGCTGCCAATCCACCCTTGACAGATCCACTAGGACCTGAGTTGTTGTAGTTGAACCTTGATGGTTCCACACCTTCTTATACATGTTTACCATTGTCAATTGTCTATCCTATGACAGAGTCTCAGAAATATCTACCTTATCCATTAGCAGTGTCAGCTTCCATTTCATCATTGCCACCGCTAAGTGGGGCCATACCTACTCCTTCATCTACACCTCTCACATATTTTTAGGGCATACCACCAGTTTCAACTATATCACCCATAAATTTCCTAAAGTTTTCCATGTCTACTCCAGCTTCTACGCCAACCATGGTTATTCATCCTAGTCATCCAGTAGGGTTAGGAGTAGTTTCACTTTGCTTTTCTCAATCAAAAATTTTTGTTCCTCAGCTAGGTGTGGTTACTTTTGGAAATGTGTGGGGGGGATCATCAGTTGTTCCTAGCTATCCTGGGGGTAACTTCGCTTCTAGTATGTCACAATCTTGGTACAGTTCTTTAGTTGGAGGGGTGCTACCTTCCATCACTTTTCCTAAGGTGGCTAATTTACTAGGGGGGAACTCTATTGCTAGTAATGTTTCCTCTATGAGTCATCCTCCTTATGTCAGCACTACTGCTTAGGCCGGTCCATCCTTTCCTCCTGGCTACAACCCTGTTAGTAGCCATTCTCTCAGAGGTCCATATTTCTTTGGGGAAATTACCTTGGGGGGTAAAATCCATTTACCATTTATGTTGGCCCATGTTCTTTGTATGCTAGGATGAATCCTTACCAAGGCGAACAACCGCTACATCAAAATCCCTATATGGGGGTACCACAAGGTTGGTTAAGGGCTTCTCCTACCTAAGATCCATTTGGCCAAATTCATAATATATTTTTATCTTCTATTTCTTTACCATATTTTGATAAGTTGACTAATGACCCCATTAAACATGATCCTTGGTCGCCACCTATGCCTACAAAATTGCCTTGTAATATACCCAAATTTGAAGGAAATCCTAGGGAGAATCCATCTACTCACATTACCATTATCACCTATAATGTTCATCCAACTATTTAGTATATGATTCAATTAAAGTTCGCTTATTCCAACGAACTTGGACTGGGGATGCTGCCAAATGGTACATCGAATTGGACACAACATCCTACAATGAATTTTCTTCCTTGGCCTAAACCTTTTTGACACACTTTTAGTTTCTTATGCAATACAATATTGATTCCGATCTCCTGTCAAAATTTAAACAATATGATGCCACATTGATATATGATAATATTCATGAATGGCGTCATTGCAATAGGTTGGTTAGATCTCACCAACCTTCCTGATGAGATTTTGTGTAAATGGTTCATTCGATGTGTCCATGTTTAGGGTTGTAACTGAGGAGAAAGATATCTTACTTTCCCAACAACTAGATCTGATTTATTCACAATTGGGCACGATTTATGAAGTACTTCCTAATGCTCCTAGGCCTTCCATTGACCCACCAAAATATATTCCTGAGCCACATGTTGATGGTGTGATGGGGTCTATTTCCGATTTCATAAGCCAAATTACTTCTGAGCTTGGGTAATTGATTGTTACATCACAAGCCCCAACAAGTGCATTTGAATCTTATAAAGCACCATTTTCTTAGTAGTCCATCAATGTTCTTACGGTGAATTCCACATCACCTAAGAACAACCAAAAAACTATTGGTAAAGAGAATAATAAGAAGAATAAATAAAAAAATCAAACTTCTCAAGAATCTCAACAAAATCCTTAGAATCAGGGAGGGGACACTAGTGAGCGTCATTGTAAAATTACGTTCCCTTGTAAGATTTGTCAAAGTGAAAAATTAACTTATGAGTACCCTCAGATGGATGACATTCATAGGTTGCTCGCACCACCATAATATACTCTAATATTTGGGAGTCGAAATTGCATATGGTAGTGTATGTATTGCGAGTGGAGTCATTAATAAAGGACCCAAATTTAGAACATTGTCTAGCTCTTTAATTCTTTCTTTCAGTATAAATTTCTCTGCTTCTTGTTGGACAATAAACACTGCAAGTGTGTCACGAGTAGCTTGATGGAATCCCATGAGCCTGTTGGTTGCAATTGTAGACATATCAACTTTCATCTCTAATTTATTAATAACCTTTTTCGTTATGGACCTTTACTTTTTCAATTTTCACATTTTTACCATCCTAGTCATAATTTGCATCTTGTAAAGTGATACGGTGATCATCTAAAGTAGTAGCTTCTTTGGAAATTTTCTCCATTATTTTTTGCTTCTTTCATAAACAATTACTGAGCCAATCATGTAGCATAACACTTCCAATTTCCATGTTGATAGCTTGTTCAATGCTTCCTAGTTTTGGGGGACTTTTGGATTTGGTTGATTCACAGATGTGTGTTTTTTCCAGAATGAATGTCTGAGTAGGCTCTTCGTCATCTCCGCCAACTAATAACTAACTGTGATTTAGTTTTGCACTTGTAGTTTCCTTTCTCTTTCTTTAAGTGGAAGATGAAGTTGGACGAGTACCGAATGTGCAAGGTGAATATTGTTGCAGAGGGTTTGTGCCTCTTTACTTGTAATTTGATTCTATGTTGGTGCTCAACTCTTTAGCAATTTCTCTAGTACTCATTACTAGTTCTTGATAATTTCTTGGAGCACTGTGACTCTCTTCACTTTGCTCTGCAATTATTGTAAATAATTTCCCGTATTTAATAGCACCTATGTGTGCAATAAATAGGCCCTAGATAAAAACCTTGTTAGGCTTCAACTTCTTTTAAATTAAAACAATACAAATACTTTGCAAGCTTTGTACCATGAGCCACATTATTCTCAATGACTTGTCCAATTGTAAATTGAAAAGAAATATTAATTTTTTCCTTTTTCTATTCAAATATAACTAATTGATCATGGTATTCTCTGCATATTTTGGCAAAAAACACCTATTTGTAACAATTATTAGAAGCAACAATGCTTTACATTTAAACCCATAAATTTGTATAGCCATATTATTTTCTCTTTCTTCGTATATCCCTTTTACCCACAAAAAAGCTTTGGCTTGGGCATATATTTGATGGGGCTCTTGTCTAGTTATCATGTAAATGATTTACTTTACAAATGCATCTTGAATTAGACAAAAATTGAAAGCAGCTTCCACAATACAGGATACCAGAATTGCACCAACTTTTCATTAGGATTGATTTTAAGTTTATGGAGTAAGTCATGAAAGACATGAGATAAGACAAGGTTTGTTATCAAGTATGTCATCATGAAGAATCTATTTCTTTTGGAAAAATTCATTAACTGAAAAGATAATTCATTTGAAATAAGATCAGGCCAATCGAATAAACAATATCATTTATATGAATAACATAGTAGATAGAGAAATGATTTTGGGACATTGGTTGTAGTTTCTTGGCCCATCATATGCGTACATAGCCAATATAAGTCTCTAAATATATATCTAAAAAAATAAATATCTAGAATGGAAATATTAGAAGGAATGTGAGAAGTTGGTGAAATGAATTCTTGAAATATGTTCATGCCCCATGCTTGTGAGTCTAGAAAACTATTTACTTACGAAATTTTTAAGAATATATCTGGTTTTAATAGCTTAAATAGGCATCTAAATGCCTCATTAGTCAAAGGAATATGAGTCTTCTTCACTACCAAAATAATGTTTCTCGTGTTTGAATCAAAATTCTTTGTACAAAAATAAATGATTTCTCTGAAATCAAACATTTCCGGAATGAGCATGCAGCATTTGCTAACCTGCTAGACAAAATCTTATCGTTATTCTTATCTTTAGTTGAAAGATTCATATTTCATTGATATGCAGTTGACCGTTGAAAGCTCTCATTGATAAGTGCAAATGATTTAATCTTATCAGTGCAAATAACTTTGTTCCTTCCTCTGCTAGCCATTTCTACTTTGTACTTTTAAAATATTATCTTAATTAGTAACGTTTTGAATTCCCTTTAAGTATAGATTTCTTGGTATGCTAAATAATCACCATCTATTACTATTTTTCATGTGAAATTTGTTTTATAGGACATGATTAATAAATATAACTTCAAGATAGCAAAGCCAACATTTATAGGAAGTAGTGGAAATAAATCTCGAAATTCGAGAGTTATCTACTCCACATGCTTCACACTTTGTTGTTGCTTTGATATCATCGACATAAGTATCCTAAGTGTCAAAAATTTATGAACAAGTTAAATGTGAATTGTTTATGATAATTATAGTTAGCCTATAGGCTGTCAATAATAACTCTATGTTGAAATGCATGCAAGAAAAACCATAAAGAAATATTGTGCAGAAACCTAGCCAGTTACCTCTATTATGAAATGAGTTCATATTTTGATTGGAACCCACTAATATTTCGATATAATTTGGATCTATTTGATAGAAACAATTTTTTGTACACAAAAACACTTCCCGTTCTTGATTATGTGTTTATTCGTTGATTCACCAAAAGAATACTAAAATGTCTTAGTATTGAGTTAATGTCATTATGCGGAAGACAAAAATGTGGAAAACAAACTTCACATAATGAAAGCTTTTTCGGTAGTACATGATGCTATTTTTTAATTTTGTTCTTTTTCCATTTGTGTTGTGCTTCTTTTGCACTCATTACAAGGAGTTTTCTTTTTTCGTTGTGTTTTGTACTTCATATTCCCTTCTACACAAATAATAAGTACAATGCATGAATCCAAACGTGCACTTCAAATAAAGTATCAAAAATTCCAAGACATGTTGTTGATTGGATACATGTCTGTAATGAGGAGGCGTGGAGAAAATTGTATGGAATTTCCTTTCATTGTGCACGGTATGAAAGTGCAGACATGATAATAACAATAAATGGCTGAAACAATTTATGAAACAAAGAATTCTTGAATAATAACAAAATTCCTATTAGTGCATTAAATACTTATTATTATCATGCAATATTGAATTAGGTGTCTTTTTAATATGCATGAACAAGTAATTTTGTGTGAGAGAATGTGTTTGGAGTAAGGAATAGAGACTTTCTTCTACATTATTTCAGGCCTCCTTCCATACACGTCTCTGCTGCATGAAAATATATATTATTAATCAATTAATAATGTGGGATGATATTATTATTGTTTATACATGAAATTATTAAAACTTTAAGAAGAAATTTAGTATTCAATATTAAATGAATTATCTTTTTGTTGTGTGTGAGAAATGAGTATTGTACAAGAGAATGGATGTGTTGAGAAAGGAAAAACAACTTTAATTCATAATGTGATAGAAACTTTCATTTTCAATGTTTCCATACTCTGCATAAATTTCCTGTCCATAAATTTCTTCCACACACTCGTTCTTCCTAATTCTTCAAATACTATATGCATTTTTGATACTGCATTTGTGAATTAAATACTTATTATAGAATATTCAATTAAGTGTATTTTTAATGCATATGAGAAAAAAATGTTCTGCAGGAGAACGAGTGTGTGGAACAAGGAATAAATACTTTTTTCATGAAATATTTTATGTTTTCATATGCATTCAATATTATTGAATTTCATAGCAAGTGGATGTTTTTACACGTTAAGATTGGAAAACTTGAAGCAATAGTTTTTGTCTACAAATTTGTAAACATTTTATTTGATGCATTTGGCATTAAAAGTCCAAGTTTTATCATGACTATGCATAAATTAATGGGAAATTCAAAGCAATGTTGATTTAATTAATGAAGTTTCCAAACCGTAAGTTTTATTTCAAATAAAATTTAATTATAAAAAAATCTTGTCGTCTTTGATCATAACAAATATGCAAATGTATGTGAAACATATACATAAAGAAATGATGATAATGATCATTCTGTTGAAGAGTCAATTACAAAAACACTATAACATGTATTTAGCTATTCATATATTATTTATGATATTTGTTAATTTTTTATTTGCGTCAAAGAAAAAGTGTCTGAAATAACAAGCACAATCTTTCTCCTGCAAATCTTTTCACTTTTGCATGCATTCTCCCTCCGAATACTTCTTCCACACACATTTCCTTTCACACAATTATAGTTTTTAAATCATTGAATCCACTTAATATTAATCACTCTCCATAATGTGTCAAGGGATAGTTAATGTGTAGAGTGCAGAGAAGTGTAGGAAGCTATGCAGAGTATGAATGCATGGAAAACAACTTCCATGCTTCATATGTAATTACAACCACACATGTTCCTTGCTCCACACACCCACTCTTCTACATTGTCGTAATGGGATTACCCTATTATGAAAATTTGACATATTACTAGTGCAATAGTTTTTCTCTTTCATTTTGCGGATGTGGAAAAAGGAAAGTGTGGAATGTGAAGCCACCTCCAAACTCCATTTAATCAAAGCTAGGGAGACTTTCACCCTAAGATGAAATACAATGAATGAATCATGCTTGTTTTTTTCTACCCAATAGATCAGGATACTGTAAGAGATATATAGCAAGAAATATAAAATATATGTGTTTCTTTTGCACATCTACATCTCCACACCTCACATGGCAAAATTTTCTTTCATATATCGTAGTGAAATTGATGTATAATTTTTGTGGGGACTTAAATTTGTCAGCCCAAGCATTAAAGATTTCAATAATCACAAGTAGAAATGAAGCTCAAGAAATCAATAAGAATTTGAATTAGATATTTTAGCATCGGTGAACACTTTGTCTAATGCGAAATACATCTCACTATTATTGGCATCCATAGATTCGAAGGTCATTCAATCCTCAACCTATTTAGCTCTTTGCAAAGATTAGTCATGAGTCAATACCATACTTTCTTTACATCGACCCACAATCATTTTTGTGTAATGAAATTCATATTAGGTAGTTGGATTAAATGGAATCAAGGTAATCTAGTATGAAAAACATGAAGAACTTTAATTGTATGCAATTTTCATTACACTTTCACACTATGCACATTAAAAACGATTTTTCACAATAATTTATATACATGAATGAATTTATCCACTCAATCAAAATTATTATTCGTCATTTGTAGAAGTGAAATCAAATCATTCAATCATATTTCATTTTATTTCTGTGTGCAAATATTCCATACAATCAAATATTAATTTTCTTCAACAATTTTCTACTACTAATACCGATGATAATAATAAGCTATGTGCAAATAACTTGGGTATGTCTTAAATCATGATCGACTTATGAAATGAATGGGAAAATATGGAGGAAAAAATATTCTTTCACAGTCTGCACAATGCATCAACATTATCAACATTCTTCCTTTACACTCCATTCAATGCCCCACCCCTTCATTTCTTCCTTCGCACTTCTACAGTGTGCATAGTTATGAAGACTATATATAAGATTCTTTCATACTCTACAACAAAAAATATTTGTGCGTAGAATGAAATTTTTTTCGCATTTATGGACATCGCATAATTATCATTACACAGTGCATCAGAACAAATGCTATTAAGCACTTGAACAACATATTGATTATACCTCGATTAAACCTCATTTAATTTTAAAATAAATAATAGTTCCCACTGTTAAAGATTGATTAAATGCATGTGACATTTTTCATATGTCAAATATGATGGGAATTGAAACTTTCAGTACATGCATAGTAAAATAGAAAACTTGGCTTGATGGGACCTGACCCATGTTCAACGTTAGTTGCGCCAACCAAAAAACCCTAAACTATTTTCCCTTTCAACAACAACCCACGTAACACAGGCTGTAGTCTCACGTGAAGAAAGATTGGAGGATGACAAAACTAGGTTTCTGCATCAAGAGTTCTATGTGATGGGTTCCTGTGGCTTCTAGGGCTTAGCTATGTCTTCGTGAACCCTAATCCTTCTGGAACAATTAATAACAATAAATCTTATACACAAAAATTATATCTTCACGAAGGTTATTAACTGGTCATAACATGCATAAATTGTAATGATCTACCTCTTTTGTGCATTATATAAACATCAATTCATAGAATTTCAGATGCAAAGTGAAACCACATAAATAGAAGAAGTAAATACAATTGAACAGATATGAAAAGTGTGGATCAAAACTATCTTTATTAGATGGGATCTTCAAAGCACAGACTCTCCTTCCATGTGCACCTAGCTGTAGGGGCCTGCACACTCAACTTGCAGACTTACCAAGGTCTACGCGCACTCAGCTGCAGGAGCCTTCCCCTTCACCTAAGTAAAGGAAACAAACTTTCCTACCTTAGCTTACTTGCCACAACAATGATCTTTTATCTTATGATGCTTCTCTAGACTCACTACAACTATTTTATTTATAGCCTTTCCATTTAGAATACCATGGTTCATGGACCATGGTTGGGTCTCAAAACCTTCTTAACACCTAACAACCTAAGAGGCAAAATCCCCTTTGACTTTTACTATATTCGCACCCCGCTTCCACAAAACACAGAGACTTTACATTTTTACAAAAAGGAATTATAAAATTTAACTCCAAGGACCTCATCCAAATAGGCCCCCAACATAATTTGGTGACTAATCCTCGAGTCACTCAGCTGGTGCTTCAATATTCTCTTGAATTTCACAGAACTCCAACTTCAGAACCTACAGATCAGTTGTTCCCTGAGTAGTTTCCTGCTGCACTTCCTCGACTAATTTCTTTGTAGTAGGGCCTTCCACTGCGAGCTCCATTGTCCTTTGAGTCTATTGCATGCCCTTAGGATTTATTTGCATCAATAGAGTGAGCTGGTTGGCCTCCTCTATCTAAGGTTTTGTTCTTTCCATAAGAATGGCCTCTTTCCAGTGAAACTCTTCAATTTCATTCTAAAGTTGCTTCCCTTCTTATAGTTTTGTGAATTGTTGTACTGGTGCCAAAGTGTGTGCAGTCGATCTAATCTCATTGAACTGTCGTTGTTTTTCTCTAAGGTCTATTCCAATCTTCTGCAGAGTTGGGTCCTCCTACAGAGACAACCATAACTCCATGGCTTGCTTGAAGAACTTTGTGCAGTCCTTGACCATTGCATCTAGTGTGGCCATGCCTTCCTTTATAGTAGCTTCGTGCTGCTCTCGAACCTCTGGCAGAGTTGTTTGCTACAACTTCAATTGCAGCTTCGAAATCTGTAGCTGTAATTCAAATCGGACTCGGCCGATTTCATCTTTGGAATCTTTGACGACTGTGGTCAGGTGCTATATCTTTTCTATTGACATTGCATCAATTGCAATGTTAAGTTCAGGGAGCTCATTACATGCCTTTGTAATCATTGCTTCTAAGTGTTGGCTACGCGTAGCAATCTCTTCCTTCTCCTTCAATGCATATGCCTTTTCTTCAAAGATTTGTGCATTGTTTGTTAGGACTTCATTAATCACTAGTAGCGCGTGCTTCTCCCTGACCCTCATCTCATCCGATACTCCTTGGTGCAACTCATGTAGGGTTTGGATAGGGAGTGTTGTGAGGTTGATGCCTAGATTCTTGATCTGTGAAAGCTGGGTGTTGGCCTCTTCTGAGTCAGCGTGCAGGGTCCCATCTAGAAACTGAATCACACAGCGATCTAAAGTCTGATCCGTGTCTAATACTACCACGATCACTTGATGCAGGATCACCTGAATCTTGTGCTCTTGACATACAGTTGCTTGAAGTCAGAATGTTTGGATCTATAGATTGCGCAGATCCTTTTGTACATTTCCCAGCGCCTGTTGGTACTACTGCTCAAACTAGGTCCATAGTTCAGTTGTAGTGTCCTAGGCTTTGACACCAATTTCTTCTAAGTCCCCTTTAGTGAGGACTAATGGATCCACCTGGGAGAATCTAGTCGACTTCTGCTTCTTCCATGGCCCCAAATTTGTCTGATTTGTTCTTTTCCTGGCCACAAAGGGGGTTCCCTACTCCACATCCCCACCCTCTACTGTATTTGACCCTTCCTAGTCCTACGCGTGCTGAGAGTCAGACTCCTCAACCTCAATTGTGGTTTCTTGGGCTGCTTGCTCTTTGTTAGCAACTATCTTGGAAATAACTTCCTTAGCAGCAACTTCCTTAGTTGTAACCTCTTTCTACTGTGAAAATTTCTCCCAGGATGTAGCCTTCTAAGCTTCCTTCTATGCCTCTACTATTGAGGTATGCACAGCGGCACCTTCTGTTGCCTTGCTCGTTCCTACACCTGGACCTGATGGGCAAATCATCTCTCTTGGCCATTTACCTACAACTTCTGTGACATCCGCCTCACCAACAAGATAAGGCAACTTGTGCCATATCTTCTTCAGATACCTTTTGGCGCGAACATTGACATTATGGAAGGCAACCTTGAAATCGGCATAGGGCTCATGGACTCCGGAAGCAACCAAGAATTTGTGAACATTGTAGTTGAAAACTTCGAATGAAAGCAAGAATGGGGGGTAACCTGAGTTTTCTTCTTCCATCCGAAGTGTATTGAGCACAATAGATAGTGATCTATGAGGTGTTCTTTCTCCCCTGCTGGTAGAGGATGCATTGTCCGCTATTGTTTGTCCCAACGCACTCAACAGGATATCTCATTGACTTTGGACTTTGGCTAACATGAAAAAACTAATGTTCACCCGAGTTTTCTTAATGTCATCGACTATGTCATAGTCTAGAGGTGGTAGACTCACAGAGGTGTCTGGAGTGGAATAGATGTTTGTGCTGTTTGGTGGAGTGTTCTGCAACTTACTGCTCATGGATGTACTCTTATCTACCGCTATCTTCCTAGACCTGCTTTGTGTCTATTGCTTCGAGGCAGCCAGTGGATCGGCCTTCTTTATCATCTACCTCACTTTCTCTTGCATTTCCCCAAGAGTAGGGGGATCCCCATGACTCTTAAGATTGTAACGATGATTTTGATTTTTGGGATACTTCTCAGTGTTCATCTTCAAGATTACTTGCAAGCACTGATAAGCATTCACCACATGCATAGAACTTGATGTTTCGTCAGGGGTAACCTCTTCACTATCATTAGTGTCTTCAGGCTGCTCCTGCATATCATCTTCTGTATCAAGTGTATGATTGCAGACTGAGGTAACTACTTGCTTCCAATCTGAGCAAGAGTTCTCAGGGTGGAACTCTTCATGGAATGAATAGAAATTAGGATCAGCGCAATGCTTAAGTTGGAACACAGGCTTCTACACAAATTTGGAAATGAATCAGTTTTTACTTGATGAGCCAGTTGATGAACTTCTTGCCTGTCTCTGTCTAAGAGGATGGCTGCTTACGAATGTGTCAATTTTCCATTGCTTGATTTTGGACGTTTCAGTGACAAAGTTCTTAAAAAGGTGAGTGGTGATCTCAATATCATTTGCTTCCTTGTCTCTACCATTTCTCGCCATTTCTTTGGGCTTTCTTCTCGCATCCTTGGAGTCTTTCATTAATTCGTCATCCTTGATGACTCCAATTGTGCACAATTATTTTTCAATAACAATAACCTCTTCACAACTTTCTAAAAGTGTTGGCTTCGTAGCTTGCTTGATGAACTACGCAATGGTGGTTGGCAGTGCAGACGTGTAATATTAAATAATGATGAAGTCATGAGGTTTAGTGTCTACTATAAATTTGTTCAAAATATGCATAAACTTCTGATTGAAGTCTTTCACTTTCTCTTTTCCCTCCATCCTAAGGCTTCCCAAATCCTTGAGCAGCATGGCTAGGGTCTTGTCATCAACAAACTTTTTGAGGAACATACGTTTTAAAGAACCCCAGTTCTATATGGAGTTCGGTGGAAGGCTATGATACCAAGTAGCTGCATGGTTGTCCAAGGTACATGGGAACAATCTACATGATACATTATCATAATGTACCTCAAGGGTCTACAACTATAGGTAGAAGTTGTCTAAGTGGTCTTCTACCTTCACTGTGTTGTCAGGGTTGAACTTGATGTCCATTCTCTCCATGTGCTTCGACATATTGTGCAGAACAACTGGGAGAGCCAATGGTCCCTGAGTCATCCATTCAAGACTTGGGTCATCCATCTCTTCATCTTCTTCATCTTCTTCCTCTACTTCAGAGTTTGATGGTTCAGGATTTGAGTCTATTGATTCGTCTCTCCCACCACCTCCTCCATTGCCTTCCCCTCTGCCTCCTAAACCAGATTTCAGTCCCAAGATCACAAGAGTGCCTTGTTCATCTTCTAGGATGATTGGAGGTTCCTATCCATCTTCAATAGCTTCCTCTAGACCTTAAAGCATGGAAAGGATTGTTTCTTCCACCAATAATACAAAAACTCCTGTAGTAGTGGGTTTTGGCCTCCTAGATGTGTGTGGAAGATGTTGTATGCCTTGGATTAGTCTGACTAGTTTCGTGAACTTGCGAGTGATGGGAACGGATGGAATGAAGGTGTTGACATGAAATCTTGTGTTCAATTCTGAGAGGTGAGGAGTAACCAAATGTAGAGTCTCATGAGAGGGAGTGTGAGTTACTGCCTTGACTAGATGATTGATGACTGAGTGTGAGGGGAATTTCAGCCATGTACAACTGGTTGCCCTCCTTCTAGTGCCAGAAATGTTGATGGTACTAGACCCGCCAACATTCAGAGGATCACCCCGATATGATGTCCCAACTAGACCTCACACCATTTGGTGTGGGAGCCCCATCCGGTATGATGTCCTAGTTGCCATTGTCTTAAGGATTTGCCTCAACTCTTGCTTGTCAATACAGGAGAGTGATTCACTTTGTCTTCAAGAAGTGAGATTCACGTGCCTTGTGAGAGTAAGTGCCACTTGTATCAATGGTTCTTTCACTATTGAGGGAGAGGGTGAGAGTGAGTTCCAGGTCGATTGGGAGCAGTCCCAACACTACTAAGAACACACAACACAACAAGACATGCACAACTTTCAGCGGAGTAGTCCACACAGATGTGACAGTCACAACATACAAGGTGAGATAACATGTACAACACTCATGGAGCAATCCAAATGAGTGAAATGGTTGTTACAACAAGCTTCATGTGAAAGGTCTATATGATGTCCGGGAGAGAATTCTACACAGGCGAGACAACATTAACAACATATATAAAACATTTCCATTAAAAGATTATTTATTATAACAAATGAAGTATTTCAGATGTAGAACAAAGGTTAAAACAACATGCATTACAAGTGTTAAAGAGAAGTCTTACAACAAATACAATACATGTGTGAAAATGTGTTGGCCTATTAGTAGGCTTCTGAATTAAGTGAATGTTCCAAGACACATCATTACACCATACATCACTAACCCCAAGTATGGGGCGTTGGAGCCACTACTTACTCCTCAAAGAAAATATTACAGACTCTCTTGGCTATGTGGGAGGAACTGAGGTGAAAAGTCCTTTGCATGTACAAATGAGGGGGTATTTATAGCCAAGGGTGAAACTGACCCTTGTGGCTATTCGACTACCCTCTTGACCATTTGACTTCCATGACCTTTCGACTTACATGACTCTTTAATCAACAAGTGGGTCTCTTGGACTTCCACATTACATCACATTGATTAAAAACAAGCCCATAGTGGAGATGTGGGCGACATGACTCGACATGACTTGACATGACAATGCTGGTATATTCATGTTGCTGTTGGAGTGCATGTCAAGCTATAGTGTTGCTGGGTGATGGATGTCTTCATGCTATATCATAGCTTCACCTCCGCATGGCAAAGTGCACAAAGTCTTCGATGGTCCTTGGTTCGCTTAATGAAGCTTTAGCATTTTGTTTCTTTCTTGCATGTTGGAAGTCTTGAGAGGCTCATCTATTTGCGAAGGTCCATGTTCGTTGCATTCATTCGCTTCGCGTGCTTTGTTTGTTTGTCTATTGGTGAATCTGTCCTTTTGCATGTGCTCCCTTCGTTCATCCCATTCATCGTCTTGTCATGTTTTTGGTGTATTTGTACTCGCAGTCACTCATGAAGAGATGACATCAACTCCAAAACCTCCTAGTCTACTGCGACACATGATCATTTCGGATGCAGGTGACCAGGAGAGGTATCAAGGTTGTGATGTAGGATGATGGCTCTAGGAAATTGCTGATGAAAATTGCACAAGAGTCACTGAGAGATGGAGATGGGCGATCTGAGTCAATAGTGACTGTCTAGAAGGCCTTACTCAGCTAGGAGGCAAAATTGGGCAAATTTTGGGAGGAACAGTTTGGGTTGTGTTGAAGGCCCCGAAAATTGGGTCAACAACAAGGGGGATACCCGCCCGGTTCGGACCTTGGTTGGCAGCTCCTTATCCGTTTCGTATAGTGGGTCCGACTGGGGATATGGGACCAGTTTCCCAATTCAGTGTGTGTGTGAGAAAGATGGGTATTTCTGTTCTAAATGGAATACTTCTATCCTAATTCTAATCTAATGTTATGCTGTTATATTCTAATAAACAGAAAAACATCAAAATTTATGCTAACCCGGGGTGTAATCTTTCTTCTATGCAATCTAAAAAGATTTCAAATAATAACTGGTAATAAAGATCATTCAGCTATTATAAGAAAAGAATTCAATAAAGATGAACTACTTCATATAAGAAGTTAGACGAAACAGTTGTGAAAACTTATCGTATAAATGAGCTATTCATACACTAAACATAAACAAATAGTTATCACCGTACAAAAGTCCCAAATGATAACTCAGGCGTCCATGCTGTAATATATAAACTGAAAAATTGAATATCACTTTAACGCATAAGCAGAAATGGTTAAGAGATAAAAGTACCATTTATAACTAGTCCTACTCATGAGCTTCAAGCGACAATTGATTTATATCTCCTTTATTTAACATCCACTAAGAGTACATAAGTGCAACATCAATAGCAGATATCAAATGCAAATATCAAATAAACCCTATTCCATTCATTCACCAAAACCTCCTCTGAGGGTGCAAAAGTGCATGTTCTGAGGACAAGTTTTTCATAAATTTTTGGACCCTTCTCTAAATGCATGAGAAGGGTTTAAATACTACTAACTAAATAACTTATTTACAGAAATTGAGGATTCAGTTTAAATGACCACCCTCTTTCTAAGAAAAACCATTTCTAAAATTAAATCTAATATCTAACTATTTCTAAATTTGCTCCTTAATGTCGCAAGCATTCAGTATTTTCCTGAGTGGAGTCGGCTGACTGTCTTCCATCTTTGGTTGAGTTAAGAAAACAGAATCGACAAGAGCTGGCATTATCTTCTCAGTAAAATTGATGATATACCTGAGAATCATCCCAAGGCTATGTGACAGTACCATGTATACCTAGTAAAAATCCCATTTTAACTTGGTTAACCCTTGGACTGCTTCTGCTTTTCCTTTAGTCTTCCGATTCCAGTTTGTTTCTATCGCTCATTTCTTGCAATTTTCGAGGCTTGCAGGTGACTCAGTAACTAGGAGCCTTCCCTTTCAAGCAAGTTTTCTTAGCGATGCGCGATTCGCGCTAAGTGCTAATCGCACATCGGAAACTGCCTCTGTTTCTTGATCCGGGCTTCCCTGATGCGTTTTTCGCCTCTTGCGCCTTTTTCTCTCATTTGGTATAAAGCTCAAAATTTGTAAAAATAGAGATTCCATGAGCTCTTGACCCTGAGAATTAAACCGTCTGTTTCTAGTATCAGCATCATTTAGTACCCATTCAACCATGGCTGTATATGAGAAATCTGTGATGGATGCCTCAGAAGAGTTCTGCGGCTCTTTCTCTCCCTTAAGTGGATTAGGTGTGCCTTCCGAAATGGACATTGGAGTACTGCCTTTCCTCCTCATACTTTTCTGCATACTTCCTTGTATAACACTTTGTCCTTCTTTCCTGCAGTTTACATTGAGGTGGAAGTAATGATAAAAATAATGACAGGAAAACTTTAAATGCTGCAAATATGCAAAACATGCCACCTTACGTGAACTAGTTCTTCGAAAAACACAACACCATACTTCATTAATAACTGGCAACAACTCATTAATTCGCATTAAAATGCATGACCAGTTCTTGGCTTAGAAAATTTTTTCTCGAATAATGAGCCAAAACCAATTGCGATGGAGAGGTTCTGCGGTTTTGCTTTGCGATATCGCAAATCGCTATATCGCAATATCGCAATTTCATCGTGCTGTTCTATCGCAAGGTCGCAATATTGCAATATCGCAACATCGCAATTTCACACTGTCGTAGTATCGCAACATTGCAATTTCGCAGTGTCGCAATATCGCATTATCGCAACATCGCAATATCGGAGTATCGCAGATTGCTTGATCGTTATAATCCTTATGCGTAATTCATGTGATTTTTGCGATGTGCGATATGAGATATCGCATATCAGTGTTTTTAGAGTTTTTCAATGTGAGTGCTTCTTTAATGTATGCGATGCGATGAAGTTTCGCGTCGCATTCTCGCTTTTTTCATCATTTTAACTCATTAGAAGGTAGCCTATTATTCTTTGCGTGATGTGATATCTATTAAGGAGTGAATTTTACTTTTTTCATTATGAAACTTAGGTTTTTAGATTCTTCAAAGGTATTCTCCTAAGTGCATGATGTTGTAATTTTCATCTAAAAGGAAATATAACACTAATTGATTTTTTAGATTTTTTACTGAGGGTCCCCACTTATTTAGTATTAGCAATAACACTTCATAAGGAGGGGGGGTTGTTGGTGGCCACAACAGGTTCCAGTGGCATGACATCAGGCATCCCTTATGCAGGTCCTGGTCCTGGCAACGGAACCATTTTTTGGCTTAGTGGGGCCTAACCCAGGTTCAGAAGTGATTTAGCCAAGCAAATCCCGGTACTATTGGCCCTTTTGGTAATAGTCCATGGAGTGTAGACTGAGGTCTCACCCGAAGTAGTATGGGAGGGTGCTTGAACTAGGTTTCTGCACCCTGGGGATGTCTGAGATGTGGTGATTGGTACATGATTCAACCTTTGTGCTTACTGGGCTACGCGCACCAGCGAGCCCCTTACATCCTTTGCACAGCACTAGCCACAGTGCGACCAATGTTAATTACCCAAGTCTTCCTTACTTAGGTTCTGTTCACTAATTACTTAAAGGGTTTTCATACATAAGCATTTATACCAATGTTTATCAAGTGCGTGCATATAAATAAATAGATACCATTAACACATAACATCAAAATACAGATCCACAAAATAGATGCACAATATGTAGAATCAAACTTATCTTTATTAATAATCCTTTTTAATTTTAGTTCAATACAAACCTGACTCCACCCTGTGCACTCAACTGCAAGGGTCCGCACACTCAGTTGTAGACTCAACTAGGCCTCTGCGTACTCAGTTGTAGAGCCTCTTCCTACCACTATGACCCAATACACTTCAGTTCCACCTCTATCATCTAACCATGCCTTCACGTCTATCTATTACTACTTGCCAAAAAACTAACTTTATACTTAGAGCCTCACTCTATTTATACAATACCATGGTCTGCAGACCATGGGTAAGCCGACACAACTTTACATTATTTTACAATTCTTAGGGCAGACAAACCTATGACTCATCCTAGACTTTCGCGCTTTGCGTCCATACTTTGCGGAGTCTTTACATTACATTGACCAAAACTCAGGCTTTAAGCCCCAAAACCTATTTCGGGGGATCCCATGCCCAATAGGGCACCCCGCCTTTACAATCTAGTCAGAAAGTAGATGTCATCGATGGTAAATGGGATCACTTTGTCCCTAATGTGAAAGGCCTGATCAGTAGGATCCCATGAACGAACAAGGAATTGTAAAAGATCAATCTATTGCCACATGCTAGATAGTCAGAAATACTTGAGTAACCCTCAATTCCTTAGGGCCTCAACCGTACCTTGATTATTTAGGGCAATCATATCTTGTTCTTCGTGCTCTTGTCCTCTCCATATAATCAACATTTTTATTTGATGAATGTCTGCAATACAACCATTAGATAAATTAGGATCCATTTCTTGTAAAAAAACAGAGGAAAAATTGCGAGAAAATAGCTATGTGAATTTGGGTTTTGCACCCAGTACACCCCTGCCTTAAAGATAGTGCACTACAATGCATGCAACCTTCTATGTGTGTGCAAGGCAGTGCACCTTTCGATGATGAAAGGGTGTGTTGATCCCAGAGTTAAAAATTGAAACCCTAGGGGCCTCAAAAACTCAAATTTTTTGCTTGAAACTGAAAATCAATGGAATGAAATGAAAGAGAATAGAGATAGCTCCTACCTAGTCTGGACGGCATGATGAATGGTCCATTGAATCCTCCACAATCAGCTGGCAAACTTTGAGGTAAACAATGCTCCAAAGCACCAAAATCAAAGGGTAAATGTGAAATGGTAAAAATGAATGGTAAAACTTGTTTTTATGTTTATTTCTTACACATTAATCAAGTAAACATTAGTTTTTATTCATTTTATCCATGAAACGGGCATTTTTAATTTATTTTGATGATGTTTTGAGCAGGTTTAACATCTGACATGCAGAATTTGATGTGCTCAAATGTAAATTGAACATCTTTTACCACAAAGAAAACTTTTGTCTCTTTTTCGAGCTTTGTTAAAAATGAAAAAGTAACCCCCTTGGAGTCCTCTTTAAGCTCTTTTTAGACTCTCTAAACATGAAAATATTGTCGAGCGCTTGCCTTTTCCAACTCATTAAAGGATTGGAAACGATATCTCTCATGTATTATTTTACGTTTTTTTGGACTTGAGAGATTATTTTACGAAAAAGAACTTGTGGAGTTTTCTTTTTGTCCCTTTTCAAACTCTCTAAACATGAAAATGATCGAGTTATCTTTATCATTAAACTCGTTAAAAACATCAAATAGTGACAAACTTGTCCATCGAGACAAGACCAATTTTCACCTTCGCTAGACTCGTTAAAGCATCAAATAGTGATGGATTCACCCGAAGGGTGGAATTATACAACAAGAATGTGTTATCCTCCTCAAACTTGATAAACAATAAAGAGGTACTAGTCAACAATGACTAGGGAAAATTGGGAAAAGGGAAAACACTTTATGGTAGCAAGTCGCTCTTGAACATGACACTTACACCTCATCACCATGACTACGTGGGTTGGGTTATTTAGCTTGATGGTTATCACACCATTGGTCTATCATACCATCCATTACTTTGTTTTAGGTCAATGCTACCAATTCATCTTAGTGTCACCGACATGTTCAAGAGAAGTCATTCAGTTAAAAATCCATCCTTTGCAATACCGTAAACCTTCATTTTCATGACCGCCATTCCTAAACCTTCTGTTGTGAGTCGATTTTTCATCTCCAAAATAATTTACCTCGTTTCATGTCGTTGATGTGGGATACATCAAGGCCCTCTTGCGATGAGTCACTTCTTGTCGACATCAGCACATCATCTAAGAAGTTGACTTAGAAACACCCGTTCAGTACCTTGAAGCTTGCATACATCAATGGTAGGTTTCTCTCTTCTGGTGATAATTTTACATCACTGGCCTTCGACCGAAAGACTTTGTATGGTGTTCGACATCAAATCATTTATTCACACCATGCGAAATGTACTGTAGTACCTTGAGACTCATTATCATTATCAGTGATTCCTCTCACATATTTTAATGACTTACATCATTGGTTGGTAATCAGATGATGTCTTCCCATTTTCAACTTTAGATCATCTATTCACATGGTTATACTTGTACTTGAGTGAAATATTGAACGAGATTGAAGACCCTGGATCTAGTTTCATCCATCTGGGCTGCGATATTTTCAGTAGTACTAAATCAAATGTACAATGGACTTACATTCATGGTGATCCATTCATGGGTCTATATTTGTAGAAGACTATATTTGTTCATGTAATGAAATTTTATAAGCTGAGCATAGGTATGCCTTCCCTCAAGAAGTTCATGAGAAAAAACCAAACTATCATGATATATGTATTGTAATTGATGCAGGTCACCTTTCGCTTCGAAACCTCCCCTCCACATGATAAAGCATTTCACTCGACATACATATTTACAACTTGATGCTTTAGGGGGAAACTATTACAGATCCATTTGGGCACATCAACCCCAACTTACAGATCAATACTATTAGGGCCCATCAAATCCTAATTTAGTTGTTACATTCCCTAAATAAGTCAACCATCAGAATACCTAGCTTCCCAAGAAGTTCCATGACTGAAATAATCCAAAAACGGCCTCTAAGAAGATCAACGCATGCAGGTCTTCATAAGGGTGCACTGCAATGCAGTCCAGTACACTGCTAGGGTGCTATGCAGCACACTTGAGCCTTCTTTGGCCTGCCTAGGTGAATTTGAGTGAAATTGCATTGGGGTTTGGGAATATTCTTATCCATTGGATGCACCTAGAAGTTTCCCAAGTTTATCTATTCCTTTGAACTCGAAATGGGATGAGGTAGGGAGTTAAGGAACATCAATCCCTTTATCTCTTCCTCCACGGAACTAAAACCTAAGTTTGGAAGGGCATTCATTATCACCATTTATGGCATAACTTCCTTCATTCACCTATAAAAAGACCACTCATCTAAGTGATCAGGGGCTAGAAATCATTGAATTATAGGGAGATGTTGTTAGTATGAGACTTGAGTTGATTTCAAGTATTGTAATGATGTCAAAATGTCTTGCTTGTTATTAGGAGAAGATGGGATTGAACTGGAGGAGTGATGCTGAATCAAGCAAATTGGGTTGTAACTCTTCCTTTTACTAATAAAGTGTTCAAAGCTTTTTCCATATGCTTTTGTTATTCATTGATGCTTTCATATGTGTACTATGTACTTGATTCCATACTATGTTTAATCAATAGATCATTATCATATGCTTTGATTAGTTTTTGTCTTCTATCTGTGCGAAGATACTCTTTAAGAAGATTAAGTACGGAAAGGAGTGATAGAATTGGTCAAGAGAGATAAGGAGTAAGCGAAAGCTTCAGGTAGGCTTCTTTACCTCTTATTTAATCTATTGGTCATAGAAAAAGTAGAGAATGCTTTTCACTGCTCTTCCAAACTTAGCTACTAGTCTACGGGTTTAAGCATTTATCTGCAGACACTAAAACTTCCCAAATACTGCTACATGAAAAATGAGAAATACATGAAAAACATTATTGCAATCACGTGTTTTCATGTATTTCTCATTTTTTGTGTAGCAGGGTCTATCGAAAGTATGCAACATGGATACTCCTTGGATGAATAATTGAATTTTGCATCCAACGAGTACTTCCACTTGAAATTTGAGTAAAAATTTAGGGAGATAACTTGAAAATACAAGTTGAAAAAGTAGTTTCATTATTTTATTATTTTATTAGTTTATTACCTTTTTACCCCGAAAATCATGAGTCAGCCCCCATGGTTGACATCATCATCTTGAATCCTATTAGTCCTTATAAAGTTTATTTTGGTTGTACATTTTTCTTAGGAGGCCCATTTTAGAGCTCAAAAGTTCTCTAATGCATGGACTTCCGAGCAGACCCTACCACCTTATGTAGAATGTAGTCCATTTTAGGTAGAGGGTAATTATCTTTTAGTGAGGCCTTATTTAGATTTATGAAGTCAAAATATAACCTTATTTCTTCATTCTTCTTCCTGATAGGGAATATATTTTCTACTAAATTTGAATACCTCAAAGGCACAATAATTTTGGTCTGTAGTGACTTTCTCAGCTCTTTCTCAATTGATGGAAGTAATAGAGGGTTAATCTTCTTGAGCTTCTTTTTTACAGCTTCACCCCACATTTCAAAGGTATTTTGTGTTGAATGATAGCAATATTAGATGTTTTCAATTCGTCATATGTCTAAGAAAAAACATCCATATATTGCCTAAAAATGTCTAGATACCTTTGTTTGTATTCTTAAGGGACCCCCTTAGCTAGTTTGATCACCCTATCATCTTGTTTGGTGCCAATATTACAGTACTCCACCTACTCCTCAAGCTCTTATTGAGTTGGCTTGGCAGCAACATCATTTTGGTTAAACAATATTTCAAATGGGACGAATCCCCTAGGGATGGTATTACTCTTTAGTTGTAAAATATGGTGCCCAATAATAGTTTCTTCCCAACTGACTTGTTGTTCAACTGCTATCTTCTCATCCTCCTAGTCGTTCACTGAGTTTGAAAACTCTCCAATAACCTCCAAGAAGCATTTGATATGTTCCTCATCTTCAAACACCTACCAATACTTTACATTGTCTGGTACTGAAGGTTTGTATCTGACCTCAACTTCATATTTGAGGAAGGGGTTTTGAGGAAGCGTAAAATTGCTAGCAGCAACTGCTAAGGAGTCATCCATATGATGTATTTCTCTAGGGAAAAATTGGATATTGAAGGCTAAGAAAAAGTTCTCAATCATATCCCATACTTCATTTCAATAAGAATTCAATCTTGGATGCTTGGTTTGGCATTGATTTTTTATTTATTTTACCACCAATTCTGAATCCCCAAATACTAGCAAGCATCCATTGTTGATATTTATGGAAGCTGGTAGTCCTAATAATAATGCTTCATATTCAACAATATTATGAGTGGCTTCAAACTCTAGTTTGAAAGAGAGAGGAATCAGGTTGCCTTTTGGAGACACCAATAACACACCTGCCCCATTTCCTTCCTTGGAATAAGCACCATCAAAATATAATTTAAATATTTTGTTAGACTCCAATGATTGTTTATTCAGCTGGACAAAACATTCCACCTGAGTTTCATCCATGATTTGATCATTTTCTTCTAGCAACAAGCAAGAAAAATCCTTCTCTTTGCCATACATAGGAGCATTATTTTGACCAATTTGCCCTTGTAACTGTCTTCATAAATCTAGATTCTCTATCCAATCGATGCTCTTTTCCACTAAAATTAGGAATGGTAGCATATGTCAAATCCAGTTTTATGGAACCTATGATTTTCGACCCCCATGACCTAGAAAAAAGCATACCAAACCTTGCATGGATGTTTTAAACTACAATGTTCATTGCCACACTTTTTACTAGGATTTGAGCTAAATTTACCACTAGGCCTTTAATCATCCCAAAGCATTTTACCCTCCTAGAATTAAAGGAGTAAAAATATTTGTATGTTTTTTTTATTTGCAGTCCCAATTTCTCCATGACAAACAATTGCATCATGATATGAGATGATCTTGAGTCAAGCATACAATTATGCAATAGGAGATCATGAATTACCAAGGTAAAATAGAAAAGGGCAGTGGAATAGTCCTGCTACTCAACATGAGGTCAAAATACAACCATGGGTCTTTCCTCTTAAAGGATTAGGCTATCTTGCAGAGGGGATATAGTGGGTGACCCATGAATTGAGATACTAGAGATTTATAATCAAGTTTCTTCAAACATTCAGTCAAAGGAACATATATTTTGACATTTTCCAACTATTTTTTAAGGTTTAAAGCATATGGGTTCCTATTAGTTTTGGAAACATCAACACATTATTTATCCTCATTACAGACTGGCTTGACTTGTGGTGGAAACTACTCTATTTGGGGATTTTAGAATTATGAGGAATATGATTTGAGGACTCCTTTTTGTTTGGTGGGACTTGGTCAAGACATTTCTTTCCTTTCTCTATTGACTTAGGAGGATTTGAGTGATGAGGTTCCTCACTTTGATCTTACATTCTATACCTTTTCCTATAGGACCAAATATCATATTTTTTGTACAACTGAGCCTGCATGAAGTCAACAAACTACCTACAATAATTATCAACCTCACCATCATCCATTGGGGCATCCAAGTCATCCCCTTCTTCCTCATGTGATTTTATTTCATGTTTTTCATCAGAAAGAGAAGAGATGTTGATCATCTTCGAAATTACCATACTCAGTATCACACTTCGAGAAAAGAGGTCACAGGATCTAGAGTTATATGAGTTATTTCTTTCCAAATCCTTCTGGATATGATCCTTTTAGGGTCAAACACAAGGGGAGTTCTCTATTGTGAAGTTTCAAACCAAATATGGGGTCTCTTGAAAGCCAGGGTGTTGAAACATGGATTTAGACATTTGATTCACTAAGGTGAGAAATATTTAACACACACCCCTTCTTACTCACCTAACTGAAGGGTATACAAGTATCGTACCCAAGGAAAATATTCTAACTCATCCCCAGGAATGACACTGAAAGAAGTTGTATCTCCTAGAGACAACCTATGGGTTGAGGAGAGACTAGTTCCTAGGACATCTTGATGAGTGCATGTAGGATTTGTTTGGACTGTTCACTTACACTCAATATTTAAAATATTTTAAAATGGAATGGTTTAAAATATTCTTTAAGAAGAGAAATACAAATCTGGTGCAAAGTAATACTCATAGAAGAATTAAAGTCTAGCTCTAGTGGCCAACATTACATAAGCATGTATTTTATGAGTCATTGTAGAATATGGGAGAGAATAATTATGAATGAGTGAAACCAAATGCACAGGGCTTAGTTAAGAATCCAATGTATTAGACTTCAATATGAATCATAAGAAAGAAACATTTAAATGATATGCTAAGTTACATGGAGTGCGTATTAAGTATGTTAAGTTTTATCATCCACGGGCATCTTAGCTTAAAGTTAGACATAGATGAATCTATGATTTCATAAAAAACACATCCAAAAACTACTATTACTTGCAATATGAGAAGAAGAATGAAGATATATGGAATAAACACAAATGAAAATACATACTACAATCTCATATGAGCCAAAATCACCAAAAGCTTTCATCAATCTTCAAACAAGGCATACATTTCATTCACAGTTGTTGGATCGATAGACAACGATGGACTTAGTAGAGGAGTGTGAAATAAAACACGATAGGCACTATTAATTCTAGTAAGCCCTGTATAATTTAGCCTAGGGAAGAATAAGGTCTTCACCAACCCCAGTAGTTGAAAATAACTTCTCAAGTAGTTTACCACAGTTTTACCCTTCGAGGTAGAAGTCTACTCGTGGGATGAATCAAACTTGATTTTGGCCTCTAACAACATCTATTTGTATTTCTCTCATGGGGTCAACACTCCCACGAAATCGGAACAGCTAGGCAACCTTTCTCGAACTATCTCCTCAAACTATGAGTTAAAGGTAGCCACGTCCTTCACCACTACTTCTAGGAATTCTTCAGCTTTAACTCTATCCTCCTCCTTCTGGAGTACTTTGGAAATAACCATGATTGCAGACACCCTATCAACCACATATATAACCCTCAACTCACTGAGTGTATTGCCGTTCACAGACTAGATGAATTTCTTGGTAATCTAGGCATTCTTTTCACCCTCTTCTTTGGCAACTAGGATGAACTCATAGTCTTTGATCATGATCTTTTTTTCATCCATCAGAATTATGTATTCCCATTGTTTCTTCATCTTTGCTATCATCTCACCTAATATCAGTTGTTTATCTTGTAGGAGGGACATATTTCCTTTCAGATTGTCTTTAAGCTAAGTGATCTCCTAATTAGATGTTTGTAAGTTATTTTTGATAAGTTATGCATTGGTCTTATAAGTATCGATCTATTTTTCCTTTTGTGTTAGGGCTCACTAGGTAGTGTCTAAGACCATCTTCATCTTCTTAATTTCCCCTTCTGAGAGTTGGAGCTTAGTGAGGATCTTTGTGAGCTATTTTGTGGTATTCTGAGAGTTCTTAGTCACGAGTGTTTCATAAATGTGAGTGTTTATCCTCTGTTGAATTTTTCTACCTTTTGCTCGAGAGACACCACCTCATTGTTCCTGTCAATGATCTCTTTGGCCATGATATTTTTCTCTTCCTCCATCTGTGCAAGCTCTTTGGACTGCACATGTTCATTGGCTGACATATTTAGCTTGTGCCTCAACTTCTGATTCTTTGTTTTTGAAATCTGGAGAAGGTTCTCAAATGTGGGATTTCCCTCTAGATTCACTCCCACCTTCATAATAAATTCTTTGAAATTCTCATTCTGCATGTGTAGATTTCTAGAATCATATCTCTCCTGCATAATTTTGGTTGCAACCTTCTCCGATAGCTTCTCGACCTTGCTTACGGTCAAGGAATTCTGATTTTACTCACTTTATAGCATTTCCAAATGGGCGGTGTAATGAGAATTTCATTTTGTTTCTCTACAGGTTCATAATAGCTAGGAGTCTAGTTTGATATGGGACCAAATGTGATGTCATTTGTTTCTTCATATCTTCCCTAATTTTCTTATTCCTTTCTTCAATTTCTTTCCCTACAGCCTAAATGGGCTTAGTCATGGTTTTACTCCTTGTTGAACTCAGAATGGCTACCTCTAAGGATAATGAGGCAACAACTTTCCCTAGGTCTTCCATAGTCACCTGGAAGCCTGGTTATTCTAGCTTTATCTTGGCATTCCTTCTAGTATGGACATCCTCCATCAACACATCCCATGTTTCATCTCCAGTCCTTTTATGCACCTTGTCTTTTGCAGCTGGAGTCTCAACCTCCATCTATGTCTTAAGCCAAAGTTAGTCTTCCATTCAATCTTAGGCCTATATTCATGACCATAAGTTGAAGCATTTATGTTTTTCCTCTTATTTTCAATGACACCATGAGGATCATGTTGGCTTATTGGGGCCTGACCCAGGTTCAGAAATTTTTAGCCAAACAAATCCTGAAACTACTGTCCCTTTCGGCAATAGTCCATGGAGCACGGACTGAGGTCTCACCTGTGGTAGTATGGGAGGGTGCTAGAACCAAGTTTCCGCACCCTAGGGATGTCTTGATGAGGTTTGGAAGTATGCAAGCTGATCCTGCATGCGGCGCTACTTCCGTGCAATCGCCTGTTCAGAGTAACTACCTCCGCTCAGCTTGGAGGACGATCGCGAATGTAAATTACCTTTTCTGTGCTTAATATTATTATAGATCTTGAATTAAGTTACTAAGGCACAATACTTTCAGTTACCATTTAACATAAACAAACATGCACGCAATTAAACTGTAAACAGATGCATAAGCCAGAATATAGAACAGATATGAAATATTCCAAAACCAACTTATCGTTATTAATGCCTTTTTCCAGTTACAACCCACTTCCTGCCCTACGCACACAGTTGCAGGGGTCTGCACACTCAGTTGCAGACTCTAGCCAAGCCTCTGCACACACAGCTATGGAGCCTCTCTCTCCTACTACAACCCTCGAATCAGACTTATAGATTCATAGTGACTATCGTCGTTAACCACCCATACACTTTAGATCTTTTTCAGAACCTCCAAAAAACTATCTTCTATACCTAGAGCCTTGCTCTATTTATACATTCTCATGGTTCGCGGACCATGGGCAGGCCAACTTGCTTTCTATTATTTTACCTTATTTTCAGGCGAACTACCCTTTGACTTGACTCATTACAACTCATGCTCCGTGCACTTCGTGGAGCCTTATAATACCAATATCCAAAAATTGTGGGCTTTAAGCCCTAAAACCATGACGCGGGGTGACCCGCTACCCAACAAGCCCCCAACAAAAACATCGTGACTCGTCCCGAGACACTTGGCTGGTGTAGCGATCTTTAATCGGAGGCCATCCAACAACCTCAGCGCTTCATGGATGTCGGCCATAAATTCCTCCACTGTCTGTTATATCAATTGTGCACAACGCTTTGATGCATCATTGTCAGAGGCATCCTTTTGCCTTTTTGCATATGTGTCTTGCATCTGGTCCAGCTTGCTTTCGATCACGGTAGTGATCATGAACACTTCCTCAAGCTAAGGTTGGATGCATGCTTTAAGCCCTGCTTCTTTCTGTCATGCAGCATCCACGCGTTCTTTCAAATCCTGGACCTCCCTTATCTTAGCAAATATTTGGATGACGACGATCATCTGTGCGGTTCCTAGAACATCGTCATAAGCCTGCTACAATTCCTGTGCTTCTATCTCTAACTGTTGTAGTGTTGGGTCCTCCTGGAGTGAGGTGAGTGTTAAGAGGGACTAGTCCAACAAGCTAGTGCAGTTTTGTATAGCCTACTCTATCTCTTTCAACCCCGATTGAATGGCTTTGTAGCACTACTCTCTGACTTCCGGAGGTGTAGAGGATTGCGCCTTCAATCATAAATCTACTATCTACAAGTTCAGCTCCAAATGAACCTTCACAGCCTCCTCCTAGGTCCTACAAACTCTAGCTTCCAGTTAGCGAATCTTTTCTGCAGTGGAGAGTGCTGCTGGTACGGCCAACTCCGCATTGCTACTACATGCTTCCTCCACTGCATGTTCTAATCCTTGGTGTTGGGAAACCATGCTATTGCACTGCAAGTTGAGCTATTCTAAATTTACCTTCTGCTCACTCAAGACTCAGAGAGCGTGGCCCTCCCTGGCACAAAGCTCATCAGTTACCCCATCCTATAGATGGTATAGGCTTTCTCTGGGAAGGGTGACCAAATTTAACCCCTAGCCCCTCATGTCACCTTCGGCTGCTGTTAAGACGACTCCTTCTGGTAACACCAAAGTGTTAGTTGTGCATGTGCGTAGCAGATGTTCAGCCTTGGTTATACCTTTTGCAAGGTGTGGTGTCATCATTCCTAGGGGTTGCACCTGTAATGCCTACAACTGCGCTCTGAGCACCCCCAACATAGTTGTCTGCTCCGTCATCAACTCTGCCAAAGCATCCTTGTCAATAAGTGTTCCTCCCATGGTCTTTGTTTTCTTTGTCCTTTTGCGCGTGGGAGGCTGCTCCTGGATGCACAGCCTGTTGAGGTGGGTCATGTTTGTTGTAACGTCTGTGCATTCCTGTGTCTCCACCTCCCCCTGTATATACTACTCCATGGACATTTCCTAGCCTTCCTCAGCCTCCTTAGTGGGCACATTTATGGTTTGTGTCATTTTCTCTAGTGATGCTGCCTCATCCACCGTCTGCTGCGTGGCCACCTCCTGTTCTAGACACTTTCTCTCCACTAGCTTCGCGATGCACAACTTGGTCTCCTTCTTCTTCTGCTGTGCTGCGATCTTTTCCAATTCCGCCAAGTCCGAGGCGTGCCAATCTATAGACCATGATGCCATTACTTCAAATATTACATCATCTATGGCAATGAACAACAACTTTTCCCATGCTCGGGTTGGATCCTTGTGCACCCAAATATACAAGTAATGCATATTTGCCTTGAATTCTGCCACACTCTGTAAATTGTTATATACCTTTAGGGATAAGTGCATCCTATGGTTGATCCATGTTCATAAACTCACCTCTACAAATGTCAAAAATACCTTTATCTCTCGGATCCTCGCCACTTCTTTTATTGCCAAGAGCAAGGTATACCTCATGGCCTCGGGTATGTTCCACTCCATGGTGGGAAACTGGCTGTCTGCTAGCAGCTCCCTGGCAACCAACAAGATGGATAACAACAACCACATGTAGTGGAAGGTCTTACCCTGGTCATGGGCTTCCTTGCAATTCGTCAAAAATTCACCACAGAGAAGCTACGCCCAATTGAATTGGACCCCTTCTACACACTGCTCCGCCAACGCAATTACAGATGCTGGCACTTCGGCTACACAACATTTCCTCATGAGCTTGCTGGCCAACAATTGGGTGGCAACACACAACCCTTGGTCCTTGATACTTGTTATTACATACCCTCGCTTCCTTTTCTCTATCTTATATTTGGCCTTCGGAGCTTCCGTGAGGTCCAAGTCTCTACTTTTTCCAGTGATGTCTACAGGATTGCTTCCTTTAATCAGCAACTATGAAATTCAGTGAATTAAGTCAGCCATGATGGGAATCACCTCTTCTAGCCACAGATACCTATCATGTACTAGACACAATAGCTGCCAGATGAAAAATATTGTGATAGGTGCATGGTGGTAGTGAGGTATCCACCGCAGATGGAGTAACCCTACCTTCTCCACACCTCGCAACCATTTGAATTCAGCCATTCCCTTCATTTCTGAGTCATTATTACCTACTTGGTGACATATCTCCCTGAATCTAGCTCATAATTAATGTCTTAATGGTCCACTGCCTGCTCCTTTCTAAATTAAATTAGCCTTCTTTTCATGAACAATGTTGTCAATGGTCACCCCCTAGCCTATTCGCGCAGCAGCGCATCCCCTTAAGCGCGACCACGAGCCTAGTGATAGACGTACCCTACACAGAACCCCCTTTCCATGCATATTTCTTGAAACCTTGTTTATTTCCCGCGCCTTCTTTCAACTGATTGGAGCGTTGAGACTGTGCCTTCTACAGATAGTTAGGTGGTCGCACCCCTAGTGCAAGTCTGCACTTTTCCCGCTAGCCCGGGCTGCAGGCACCTTTCACAAGCCTTTGTGTCTTGTTCCTCTATATATAGTACCTTCCCTTGTTTAGTAAGGTGGGGTTGTAGCCATGATAGTAGGGCCACAACTCTTTCTAATGCAGTAGTAGGGATGGCCAGACTCGGTCTCATCATACTTAGTTTCTCGCAGCCCACTTGCATGACTTCAGTTTCCAATTTACAGATTTCTTCGTCCAATTTCATACTTCTCTTCCTCAACCGTGCCCACTCGTCATCGATCTCACGAAGTTTCATGCTTCCTCGTCGAAGGTCTTCTTGCAACTGCCTAATTCCTTTACCCAGGTCCTCGCGTCCTGTTCCTACTGCGGGAGTTGTGGTCCGGGGCTTCTTCTCTGTCCTCCTAGTCTCTTCTCTTCTTGTCACTATTACGATCATTTCCACACTACGGTTTTTGCTTATGGTCCTATAGGCCCCTCGAACCACGGGCATGAGCAGGTCACAATCCATTCATCCCACCTGGTAAACTTTCTTCATGATCCCGCATAGCCTTGTTAATGCTCCGCCATGGGATATTTGTGGTGTGCATCATTCTTTCTGCTACTGCATCGGGTCCTGATTTTTTATCCTTAGCCTGGGTTGTGCCTGCCTAGCACGTGACTGTACCCATCGACATAGGTGGACACGCAAACTACTTTTCCCTGGCTACCTAGCTCATTTTGGACACTGGGGACTTCCAAACCGTAAGTGCATCCTTCCTCTGCATTTGTGCCAGCTCCCAATATTCTTCTGGTGTGTCTACCACCATTGTATGGGCGTCGCACCCAACGCCCAGTCCATCGCATCGGACCACTACTATTTTGGTACTGACTTTCTGACATTGTTTAAGAGTTCATCCCCACCAGTATCCTCATCATATGTTGGAAGTTCCTTGGATTCGATCATCACATGCCACAGTGATCTCATCATCATGTTACAATTTAGCATTGAGACTTCGTGCAACCCGTTCTACCAGTGTTCTAGTTCTTTGTTTAAATCCGAAGTATAGGAACTATTGTGCTCCCATGAGATTCTCCCATCTTCAGTCAAGTTTACCCTATCCTGATCTTGCGCCATTATCTGGTAAATGCAGTCCAGCTCATTGTCACTATCATCTTCAAGCACAAGTTTAGTGTAGCACACTCCTTCAGCTGGATCTAGCGGAACTACTATGCGTAGAGACTTTTTCTCGAAAGTCATTTTCACTTGTTCAGGTTGATGACTCCATTAATATTCATAGCCCAATCTATCCCTAATAACGCGGGGTAAGGGTTACTGTCATCCACAATCTCTATTACCTCAAAGTCCATCTACATGCTCGCACCTTCAATATCTACAGTTACCCCTTGCAGTCTTCCCATGGGCACGATATTTTGTTGGTTTGCATTCCGTAATTGAATAGGAGACCACTGTAACACGGGTTGGCCCATTTATTCCCAAGTTTTTTTTGGTAACATGTTCACATTCGAACCTAGGTTGAGGACTACCTGATCCATCTCATATTCACCAATTTGAGTCATCAACCACATTTCCCTCCCAGTGTGCAAAGCATGCTTCCCCATCGTTTGAACTACGTGTGGTTCCCCTGATCTTGCGCACCTAGTGATCAGCTGTTGGAGTCTTTTAATTGCCTTATTATCTCGTAGCAGCTTCATGCATGTCTCTAAAAAGGTAGTAAGCATAAATGGATCCATTCCCCGTTCAGGTTGATCCTTACTACCTGAAGTAGAGGCCTCCTTGAAGCTCTTCTTAGCTTCCATAACTGTTTCCTCTGCACGTTGCAAGTCAAGCTCAGATTCCTTTGTAGGGGCCTTACGAACCCATGTATCATCCTCGAATTGATTTCCCTTATCTTCCCCTATAGTCGTGCCATTTCTAAGCACCATATTCACATTGGGATCTTCTTTGCATGGTTCAGACCTCATCATTTAGATATTTTGAGTTGGAGTAGGCTGTAGTACCCTTTTCTCATGCATCTATGCGATTAGCATCAGACAATCTATTGCTTCATGATCAAAATGATAACAATACGGACAACATATTCTAGTCGGATTCATACATTCGTGCCGTAGTGCCCAAGTCCTCCGTAATTGTAGCAGATTAACTATCTATGCCCTCATCTAGGTCTCATTCCTCCTCGTCCTCGACATCACCCTTGAAATCCCCCTCCGCACGATTTCTGCAGCTAGATTGAGGCCTCGCGTTTCTGTCTACATTCAATAAGCTGGGGTCCTATCCATGATTATCTCATAGCTCCGACATGTCCACTCATCATGACCCACTGATCTACAGAAATTACAATACAATTGTTGTGGAGTTTGGGTATACTTCTGCAATAGGTGATAGTTGTCCGTCATATGCTTTCCTCCCACCTGACAAATTTCGCACCAGAACATGGGTGTCACACTTGACCCTGCTTGTGCCTCCATTCTCAATGGCATCAGTCCCCCTCCCACCAAATAGTTTGTGAATATAGGACAATGATCCTTGTCGTGACCTTGGCCTTTACATTTCATACACGACACTTCTTTGTGCGCCTCTGGCTGAGGCGCCCTACCCTACTTCAAACTTTGCATCTCCAAGCATAGGTTTTGTAGTTGCACGTGGACTTGTTGGAATCCCAACCCTGAATCCTGTATCGGTGTTTTGTGCAACCTCGTCGCCATTTCCAATGCCTCTACCTAGATTGAGAGCTTCTGTTGTGACAATGCCATCCTCAGGTGTGGTGTCAAAGACACCACAAACCACGCGCGGTGCTGCGCATCTATAAGTGTCATAGTAGCCTCGCGGATCACACTTTTTAGCCTTTGATCCAAATCCCAGGGGGTTTTGCCTGGAAGCATCACGATCTCCTTGAATCCAATGATTGACTGCGTCTCCAACTTTAGCCTGCTAAATTCTTTGTTCAATGCAATCTGGATCTCCGCTATTCTGGAATTCAGGTGATCATTCGAGTGCTTGATATACCATGTCAGCGTGCAATCCTGCAGCACACTTACCAATGTGGCCTTCTTAATGTTATCATCTATAACCCCGTGCACTTCCCACACTGCTCTTACTATGAACCAAAACTCATCTGGATCTTTGTTCCCCGCTCCTCTGATTATAGGCAACTTGATCACGCTCACCATGTTAAACTGCTGGTTTGGTGGAGGCGGTGTGGGAAACGATGGAGGCAAAGAAGGTGATGGGAGTGGTCGCATTAGTGGGGATGATAACTGTGTAATGCGTTGCCTGATCATACTGAGTGCACTCCTCATAGAAACCCAAGCGCGCTCTTCCTCACTTGCTCGCGGAGGTGAAATTAAAGGACGGTTTCCTAACCCTTAGATCCCTTTGTAGACCTTTCCACTCCACATCGTCCCACTCATTAATGTATTCACATCACCCATTTTTCACATAACAGCATTGTGATGCAGGAAAGTGTTCCCTCTGCAAAGAGAGGCAACCCCTCTAGCCCTAGAGTGGGCCTAGTCACAACAAAGATAGATCAACAATAGATTTCCTTAAACAATCATAGTTGGAGGCCTACCTCAACTGGTGGTCATTGGATTTCCGTTGCACTGCTCCAGCTTTTGCTTCCTTCTCCTCAATGAGTGATCAACCTGAAACAATGCAAAGGAAATACAACAAACCACGTAACCGGAAAACAACAATGATCTATTTACTCACAAAGTCAACAAGTCATGAGCTATCAAGTAAATTACATACAAGGCATAGGAAAACATCATTGATTGTATTAATAATGAAATAAGAGAAAGCTTACAACCAAATTCTTGATGTCGCAAGCCTTCTCAGAGGGTCCAACCAGTGTATTTCTCAAGCATTCGCTCTTTGAAGATGGATCTCCCAACATACAAAGTCTCTCTCTCACTCATAAGTTTTAACACAAACTTAAGGGCACTTCAGAACCTTCCACAAGCTATCAACAATCCCACACTTGTCACACGCACACCAGATATCTATCAAACCCAAAAGCACTAACAGCACTGCTCAATCCAAGGAATTACCAACTAGCTGATCATATCAAAGGTGAGTGTTTAAATAGGACGAGTCTCCATGAAAGGTGGAAGAGAGAGCTTATCCTCAAGGAAGGTAGAACAAATGATGGAACTACCATACCAGAGGAGGAAGGGCAACACAAAATATGCCAACAACCAGGTCTGGAGACATCCAGAAGGCCGATTGTTGGAACGAATCCACCCAATCTGGATCATCATGAGTTTATAACTAAGCTTTAGTGCTAACATCGCTAGCAAGTAATGTAGCCAGTTAGACCGTCGCTAAAGATAGCAGATAGCCTCGCGCTGGTGCATGAAATCCGACTATCATGGGAAACAAATGTACTTCCACGCTGGAAGCATGGATGGACTATTTACGACCATTGTCCATCGTGTATATTAATTCCATGATCGCGATGAGGCAAAAAACTTAGGAAAAGTGGGTCAATTGGCAACATAAGAGAGCATTTGTTCAGTATGAGCATGTTTTACTTGGACACATGAAACAGTAGGAGGACTGGGGTGAAGGTAGTGACAAATTACTATGTAACAGATGTCCCCTAAAGTATGAAGCCCGAGAGAGTGGGAGGGATGAAATTCTTTACGAAACTGTCTGAGACGAAACACCATCTGGAACGACCTACAGGTGCAAGTAAAACTGATATCTCTGCTAATGAAATACATGTAGTCTAGGCATGGGCGCAACCATCCAGAAGACATACGAACTAGGTCTGTGGTATGGACGCAGCCATCCAGCTAATAAGACCATGATAATGATAAAGGTATGGTCGCAACCATCCATGAAGACTCAAGTATGGTCGCAGCCATCCATCAATGAGTCATGTAATCATAAACCAATCCACGCAACCTGAACATGTGTAATTTGAGTTTGGGGTCTTGAACCCAACCAATCATAGTACAAATTATAGCATGCGAATAGAGGTGCTGAAGTTGAGCATGATAGAAAATCGCTTGATTACCAGTCAATGAGTAAACCCGTTAACAAGCACGAGAGAAACCACCAATAATGCCAATGGTTCTCAAGGTGTTGTCTAGTACAATCCACGAAGTGTGAAGAATGAGCTGAAGTCGAACACTCGTGGAATCACCCAATCAACGACCAATGATGAAAGTCAACCGTCAGGTGCGAAGAACTTGCCATTGAGGCATGCAAGCTCTAAGGTAACAAAGGGGATCTCTAGATCAATCTCCTAGATAATGAGCTGATGTTGATAGGAGACGATCCATCACAGGAGGTCCATAATATTTCCCCCATCAACGACACGAGATAAGGAAGCGGTCGATGGCAAAACAGAGTATCAGAGGAGGAGGCAAGGACTGTTATGCAGCAATTTGTCACCGTCCCTGTTACCCCTCTCCCGCATCTTGGAGGACTCATTCCGAGACCTATGAGAAGTGACATGACCTGCAAACACTTGCATTACCTTCCCTTAAACTTGAACTTCATTTGCCCTGAGGACATCTCCTACTAAAAACCCATAAAAATATCCCTTTTTCCATTGGCACGGTTCCACAGTGCAACACTTGTGACAATGGGGGAAATCCTCCAAAGAGGGTGTGCCAGTTGGCGCTCTGTCATAGAGTCACACTCGTGCCAACCATAATGAGTGGTGTTTTTTAACAAACCAACAACACAAGATTCATCCTAACCAACTCTTGGACTGAATCTATCTTGAGTTGGGTGGTTTGGCTTCGTATCTCTATAGAGAGGAAGTGATTTGCCACCTCTCATGGAAGCTTATTTAGTGATAAAGCCAATCCCATGAATATTGTGGATGATCCCAACTCCCCCTCCTCCATCTATAAAAGCTTGTCCATTTTCCTTGGCAAGCTAGTTCCAAAGATTTAGAATTGTCAAGTTACCAAGAGCTTCATGCTGCAAGAGCCTTCTTCATTCCCATAAGGCCACATCTAAGTAAGCAGATTCTTATCCCATAACCAAGGAGAGAGAGGCTTGTTCCCATTCCCAACAAGCTTTGCATGACATGTGCAGTTGATCACCCAACCAAAGGAGGATTTGACGTCATAACTATGGTTGTATTCTTCTTTGTTTATCATTAATAAACGACTAGTGTTATGGTTCCACTCTTATTGTTCTTTGTAATAATGATGAGTTATATCCTTTATGACTGATATATAGTTGCATATATTGGATTTTATGCTTGTGTTTGTGTCGTTCTTTGTATGTGCAGGTGTCCATTCACGGAGATCATGAGGATCATGATCTGTCGGAGCAAAGGAACGGGAGTGTCGCCTCTTCTACAAGCACTAGCATTGGAATCCAAGTAGGCCCTCATCATTGGTCTTTAATTTGAAATTAGGAACTTGCGTGGTAGCGTTGTATGATTGTTGCTAGACCCAGTATGGGCTAGTAAGGATCACCTCTGTTCGTACAGGGGATTTACCTCCTCAACAAGGACGTAAACTGCAGAAGGATTATACTCTTGAACATGTCGGCGACATGACTTCGGAGGGTGGAAGCATTCAGGTACCAAGGGATCAGAGGCTTGATGGCGACAGCATGGATCAGATGGAATGAGGCTAAATGGCAACCCAAACCCACATAAGGCCAAATGAAGATGTATGGATATCCCAACTCGACAAGAAGCAAAAGTGTCGATGTTCAAGAGTGACTAGCTGCCATAGATAATCATTGATGATTTCCAAATTTTCCCCCACCATTGTTGGCGAGTACCCCAATTATTTTTTAAAACAAGTTTGAAGGGGATAGCATGTGCTTGTAATATAAGTTCAACCTTCATTCAAATCCAACCTAGTAATAGTTTAATGAGCCCTAGGGAGGAGAAGCTAGAGTCTCGTCATGGTGACGAGTCCGATGTCTTCAGGGTTTAACGAGTCCAACATAGGTAAAACTCAGAGTCTTTTCATGTTTAGGGAGTTTGAAAAAGACACAGAAAAGAAAACTCCAAGGGGGAACCTTTTTCATAGATTTGTGTCTCTCGAGCCCAAAACAGTATAAAACGATACTCGAAAGAACCGCTTAACCATTAAGATCAAGGAGTACTTTTCGTGATTAGTGACCTCGACCTGAAAAAGTAGAAAGGCGATCGAAACCACGTCATTTCGTAACCAATAACGAGCCCGAAACGACAAAAGTTCGGCAATAAATTATCATTCTTTAGTCCCCCGGTGCCTCCTGCGCAGCTATCGTCCCCTCTCGGTTCTTGCTCACAAGCAGTACCTTCCTTGCCACGGGTCAATTATGTGGCTACTCGTTCCATCTCCACCTCTGCTGATGATCATGCAGATGGTCTCGTACATCATGTACTAGGGACATTGGAACCTGATCTGTCATTTGTGTCTCCTGACATGTGTCCCTCCCAGAGTGCATTTCTTCCTTCTAGCGAATGCCTCTTGGGAGCCATGTTCTCATCTGGCCCATGAACAGATGACCAAGGATAGTTTGTTCCTGTCTCAACCTCATTAAAAAATGAAACTGGGTGTCCCGAGGATGATTCATTTCCTATGTCAACCTCGTTAAAAAATGAAACAAGGGTTATGGGGATAGTTCTTTTACTATGTCAACCTCATTAAAAAATGAAACACCTCCCATTTCCAAATCAAGTCTTTGATTAAGATCTCATAAAATCCATGTCGAGTCTTTCCAAGATCTTGAAAGTGAACCTTCATTCCATCCACCTCGTTGAATGCAATGAAGCTTGGGGGGAATGTACCTTGATTTGCATCATTATGCTAGGGGCATGCGAACCTATAACAAGCATAGTTTTTCGTTTCAAGCTTGTGTAAACATGAAACCGAATCCAAGCAAAGTTCTCCATGGTTCATGCTTGTGTAAAAATGAACCCATAGCTGATTCACATCTCGTGATTTCTATCTATCCGCTAAATTTTGCTAGATGAGCCTTGGTCATTTCATTCCATTGCCACCATATCTTTGGCTGATCATATGCTTTCACTTGGTTGTTTTCCCTTTCCTGAGGAACCGTAGCAATGAGTGGTTTTATTAGCCAGCCTCTTGAGCATTACATGTTTTGAGCAGTTCCACCATTCCTGGAACCAATTGCTACCCTTTACACCACTCGTTCCTCTAGGACAAGTCACCTTTAAGCTCTTTTCTAACTCGTAAAAAATGAAAAGGTTGCTGAGTATTTTTCCTTTTTGACTCATTAAAGAGAATAAAAATGTAGGTTTGATTTTAGCTCTTTTCCGACCATTTAAAGATGAAAAGATTGTCGAGTTTTCCCTTTTGACTCGTTAAATGAAATGAGAGGTGGTCTCCTTTCAGCTCTTCTTTTACCGTGTAAATAAGAAAAGATTGTCAGGTTTTGGTTGTTTTAGGCTCATTAATGGTTACAAAACAACGTGATTTCGGTCGATTGTCTACTTTTTTCGGTCAAAGTAACTAATTATGAAAAGTACTCCTCGATCGTAATGGTCGAGCGGTTCTTTCGAGTATTGTTTTATACTTTTTCGGGCTCGAGAGACACAAATATATGAAAAAGGACCCCCCCTGGAGTTTTCTTTTCTTTGTCTTTTTCAAACTCCCTAAAACATGAAAAATACTCTGAGTTTTGCCTATGTTGGACTCGTTAAACTCTGATGACATTGGACTCATCACCATGACGAGACTTGAGCTTCTCCTCCCTAGGGCTCGTTAAACTATTACTAGGTTGGATTCAATAACAGGTTTTTTTGTCGATTGTCTATGGCAGCGAGTCACTCTTGAACATCGACACTTCTGCTTCTTGTCAGGTTGGGACATCCATACATCGTCATTTGGCTTTCTGCGGTTTGGGTTGTCATTCAGCCTCATTCCATCTGATCCATGTTGTTTTCATCAAGCCTCTGATCCTTTGGTCCCTGAATGCTGCCACCCTCCGGAGTCGTGTTGCCGATATGTTCAAGAGTATAATCCTTCTACAGTTTACACCTCTATCTCCTTTTCTGATACTCTGTTGCACCATCTACCACTTGCTCCTTATCTCATGTCATTGATGGGGGAAACATTATGGCCCTCCTGCGACGTGTTGTCTCCTGTCGACATCAACTCACTATCTAGGAGATTGATCTAGAGATCCCCTTTGGTACCTTGGAGCTTGCATGCCTCAATGGCAAGTTCTTCGCACTTGATGGTTGATTCGCATCATTGGTTGCCGATTGGGTGATTCCACGAGTGTTCAACTTCAGCTCATTCTTCGCACTTCGTGGATTGTACTGGAAAGTACCTTGAGAGCCATTGTCATTATTGGTGGTTTCTCTCGCGCTCGTTAATGGTTTACATCATTGACCAGTAATAAAGCGAATTTCTCTCATGCTCGACCTCAGCACCTCTATTCGCATGTTAGAATTTGTACTATGGTCGGTTGGGTTCAAGACCCCAGGCTCAGATTACTCACGCTCGGGTTGCATGGATTGGTTCGTGATTACATGACTCATTGATGGATGGCTGTGACCATACCTGAGTCTTCATGGATGGCTGTGACCATACCTTTATCATTATCATGGTCTCATTTGCTGGGTGGCTACATCCATACCACAGACCTTTTCCATACGTCTTTTGGATGGCTGCGCCCATGCCTAGACTACATGTACTTCAGAGATATTAGTTCGACTTGCATGCAAGTTCTTCCAGACAGTGTTCCAGCTCAGTTGTTTTGTAAAGAATTTCACCCCTCCCACTCTCTTCATACTTTAGGGTGCATCTGTTACACAATAATTTATCACTGCTTTCACTCCCGGTCTTCTCACTGTGTCATGTGTCCAGGTCAAACATGCTTATGACAGACAAATGCCCTCATGTGCTGCCAATTGATCCACTTTTCCAAAGTTGTCTGCCTCATCGCGGCTATTGGTAAAATAAACACGCTGAAATGCACTCATGAACAGACCAACCACGCTACCAGTGTGGAAGTACACCTGCTTCCTGTGATGGGCCGATTTTAAGCACTAGCGCAGGGCTATGTGGTCTCTTCAGCAATGATCTGACTATCTGCACTAATCACTCACAATGTCAGCGTCGAAGCTCAGTTCTGTGCCCGTGATGATCCAGATTGGGCGAATTGTTCCAACAGTCAGCCTTCTAGATGACTCCAGACCTGGTTTTTGGCCTTGTTTATGTCACCCTTCCTTCTCTAAGGTGGCAGTTCCGTCAATTGTGCTACCTTCCTTGGTGATAAGCTCTCCTTTCCCCCATTCATGGAGACTCCTTCTCCTATTTAAACTCTCACCATTGATATGCATTGCTAGTTGGACAGTTCTAATAGTTGGCTAGTTGAGCAGTGCTATGAGTGCTTTGTGAGTTTGCTAGATAGCTGGTGTGAGTGTGATAAGTGTGGAATTGTTGATAGTTTGTGTAAGGTTGTAAAGTACCCTTGATCTTGTGTGAAGCTTATGAGTGAGAGAGCTCTTGTATGTTGGGAGATCCATCTTCAAAGAGTGAATGCTTGAAGAACATGTTGGCTGGACTCTTCTCTGAGAAGGCTTGTGACGTCAAGACTTTGGTTGTAAGTTGACTCTTATTTCATTATTAATGCAATCAATGATGTTTTCCTACGTCTTGTATGTAATTTACTTGGTAGCTCATGACTTCTTGACTTTGTGAGTAAATAGTTCATTGTTGTATCCAGTTATGTGCTTTGTTGTATTTCCATTGCTTTCTTTCAGGTTGATCACGTGTTGAGGAGAAGGAAGTAGAAGCTGGAGCAGCGCAACGGAACTCCATCGACCACCGGTTGAGGTAGGCCTCCAACTTGAACTGTTTAAGGAAAGATATTGTTGATCTGTCTTCATTTGTGACTAGACCCACTCTAGGGCTAGAGGGGTTGCCTCTGTCCGCAGAGGGAACACTTTCCTGCATCACAGGGTTGCTAAAATTCTTCCTTACTCCGCACCTTCGGGCCCAACCCGATTTGTTAGAGTTGCTAATTCGTGCCTGGAACCCAACAGACGAAAAATTCATTATTCAAGGCAGAGACATTGAGTTCGATGCTACGGATATATATTTCTTGACTGGATTGTCCTGTCACAGTGAGAGGCCGATTCTATAGGGCCAACGAACTGGGAGCGAATCACTAGACATGCTAATGGCATGAGTGTGCCCAGGGGCACGCAAATCAAAAAGTGAGAAGGTGGCAATTCCGACGATGGAAGACTTGGTTCTTCATGAAGTTCTACTTATGGTGACAAGGGTAGTGGACTCCCAAGCCCAACATGAGGCAACAAAGACCCAACTCCAGTTGGCTCTTGAATGCCTCAACCTGACCATGTTTAACTGAGCAGAAATAGTGACGACCAACATGAAGAGACAACTTACCAATTGTCGTCGTGGGGAGACGAAACAATTTGGCTATGGGTCTATCTTGATCCTGCTCATGCTAGAGCAGGTGTCGGCACTGCAGTTACAGGATATGGACTTGGATGGGCCCAGACTACGGGAGACCAGGATCACACGGTGGGCACATGTTATGCCACGAGGGGGTGGTGGATGACCAGTGTCATGGGGGACACTATTCCGTGAGTGGCTGGATGGCCAGACGATCTTCATCAAGGACTGGCCATATGCTAGTATGGACTTTCATGGAGACCCCAACATGCAGCTGCCCGCTGGTGAGCAGTGGGACAATGGTGGTAAAACACTTGATCACACTACTTTTGTATTTTGTCTTTTATGATGTTTTTTAGATTTTTTCATGCATATATCCTAATGATATATTCTATGGTATTTGTAGATGTGGGACCAGTGAGGTCTATGGGACTAGCTCCAGAGGCATAGAGGGATCCACAGGGCATCAGAAAGCTGGCCTTGGCTCCCCCAGCTAGCAATTCAGTGGAGACAGTGGCCCAAAATCTTGAGGGCCTGATGGCAGGGATCCCTGATTACATGGGGATCGAGGAGGTCCCCATAGAGTTCCAGGTACATACAGTAGGGGTGATACCCAGAGCGCACCGACTGTTGAGGCGAGTTGCACGAGTGATGGTGTGCTATAGGGAGCATAACCCACTGCAGTAGATGCCTAGGTTTTATTTCCTGCCAATGTTTTGAGAGGCATGTGTCTTAGATGTACAGAGAACACAGACTCTTATTTGGACATATACACTTATTTTTTGAATGCCTCGGTGTGCCACACGATATATATATATATATATCTATATCTATATATATATAGAAATATATATTATATAATATATATATATTATATATATATATATATACATACATACATATTCCTATGGTTCATTATTGTGTTTTGAATGCTTCTATATGCTGTTTTTATTACATATTACGCAAATGTCTGTCTAATACATGGTTTGCTAATGCATCAGTTAACATGTTTAATCTTCATGGAATGTGTTGATATGTAATAAAATCAAATTCCTTTCTAACAATTTAACACATAAATAAAACCTTAAAATTCGATGATCTCTGATGGAATAACACCCATTAAGCTGGTGGACAACAAGCTGAGAGTCCAGATTCACAACCAATGAACGAATGTCGAGGTTAATAGCCTCGGTTAGTAGTTCAATAACAGCACTATATTCATCGACATTGTTTGTGGTACAACCCACGCAAACACCTTGAAGGTCTACTAACTCACCGTGAGGATCGTAGATCACGCCACAGAAGAAAGGTTGTGGGTACTGCGGTAGGCACCATCAACGAAACCAATGTAAGGTGTACCATACATCTGCACAAGAAGAAAAAAGACACAATAAGTGGAAATTATGCCTATACGCCAAGCCAGACATGAAAACACACACACAACACACTTGTTGAGAAGACACGTATGTACAAATCAGAATGCATGGGGTTCATGCATAATATTTTTCAGATAAAGCCCATTGCGAGACTTATCTAGAGGGTTCCCTTCATAATCAATCAGCTCATAGGCCCCTTTTTGCAAAACTCACTTTACAATATAAGGCATGTGCCACATAGGCTCGAATTTGCCTGCCCCCAGCTTATCATTTGCTTGATCATAAAGCAGGACTAAATCTCCTTCAATGAAAGAACGAGGATGGACAGTATGATCGAAGTGATTTTTCACTCTCTTCTTCTGTGCTTCAATGGCTAGAGAGTCTAGTCAATGGGTCTTGTTTAGTCGCTCTAAATAGAGAAGACGTTCTTCTACCAAAGTAGTGTTGGGGAGTAATTCGATGGATAATTTTAGAGAAGGGATCTCACACTCAATCGGAAGGATAGCCTCTAGACCATAAACCAATTGGAATGGGGTGAACCCGGTGGCATCCTTCACTGAAGTTCGGTAGGCCCATAAGGTGGAGAACAACATCAAATGCTAGTTGGACTTGTGCATGCCAATGGTGCATTGAAGCATTGTAACTAAAACTTTGTTGACAGCTTCGACTTGGTCATTGGCCTGAGGATAGTATGGTGCCGAGCTATCATGCCGCCAGCCTATCTGGGCTATTAACTTAGTCATCATATGATTATAAAAGTGTTTTTCATGATCAGTGACAATAGCTTGAGGGACTCTAAATCATGAAATAACATGATTGAATAAAAATTGCACCGTTGTGTGACCGTCCTCGGATAGTGTAGGCATTTCCTTGGCCCATTTTGTGAAATAATCAATGGAAACAATGATATACCCATGCCCCCCAGCCAAGCAAGGGTTACAAGTCATAGAATCAATGCCCCATTTGGAAAAAGGGCTGACGGTAACGACAGGGTGCAATGGAGCAGGAGGCGTGCGCATCTTTCGTTGGTAGATTTGGCACTCATGACAAGAGCAGATGGCAAGAATGCAATCCTTGAAGATAAAGGGCCAAAAATAACCAGCACGAAGAATCTTCTGAGCAGTAGCATACTCGGACATGTGACCACCATAGGCGCCAGAATGGAAGTCATTTAGAACTCATTCAGCTTCCTTGAATGTTAAGCATCGGTGGAGAATAGAGTCGGTGCCGAGATGGTACAGGGTGTCCCCAATAATGCGACAAGGTTGAGAATGATGGCGAATCCATCGCTGAGCATCCTTGGACAAATCAAGATGAAAGGAGGACGTCTAAAGATAGACAATAATATCCCCGTACCAAGGATCATGGGTACTAATCAAGAACAGAGTTTCATCCAGAATATGGTACTCTAACCGAGAGGGTGCAGTAACAGATGGCAGAGAGCAAAGAAACTCAGCGAAGATGAGGGACTTCTTGGACTTGACGGTGGCGAACTCCAAGTCAAACTCTTGAAGGATGACAATCCATTTTTGAGTATTTGCCCCCCAGTAACTGACGTGACAAAATGTACGTCATCGGGTTGCAATCATAAATCACCATCTTGGTACGCAATAATATATAATGGCAGAAATGTTGGATGGCAAAAACAGTGACCAATGCCAATTTCTCAATAGAGGCATAGTGAGTTTTTGTATCAAGTAGATTGCGGCTAAGATAATAAACAACATGCCCAGTACCATCATCATCGTCTTGAACTAGAACCATGTTGATGGTGGTATCAGCAGCGGCTAAATAAAGAGTGTAGTCCTGGTGATAATCAGGGGGACCTAACAAAGGAGTAGAAACAAGGAGAGCCTTGAGGTGCGTGAATGAATCTTATGCAGTGGTATCCCAAAGAAAAGCGGTGTCGCGTTTTAATAACCGTGTATAGCCTTTGGCCACTTCGGCATAATTCGGAATGAATCGCCGTAAAAAATTTGCTTTACCCTGCAAACTCTGCAATTGCTGCAAAGAAGCAGGGGGAGCGAGATTCAGGATGGCTTCGAATTTAAGGGGATCCAGACGGATACCCTCTAGGGAGACGATGAGCCCGAGAATTCTGCCTGACTGCACACAGAAGACACACTTATGCGGATAAATCCCGTTACGATAGTTTCTACAATGGAGAAAAATTTCGTGAAGGTGGGTCGGATGGTCTTCGCATTTCACTAAATGAGTTGGAAGGTCATCCAGGTAAGGTTGCACAATATTTCGAATATCATCAAATGCATAAGACATTGCGCATTGGAAGGTGGCATCGGCATTTTTTTAACCGAAGGGGAGCTTTTTATAAGTGAAAGTGCCCCACGGACAGATAAAGGTGGTCTTGTGTTGATCTGTAGGTGCAATATTAATCTGGTTATAACTAGAAAAGTCGTCCATGAGTGAGTATATTTCACTCCCGGCACACTCATCAATGAGCTGGTCAATGAAGGGTGTAGGGTAGTTATCTTTGGGACAGGCCCAATTAATATCATGATAGTTAACACATACCCTAATAGTGCCCTGTTTTTTAGTCACAGGGACAATATTAGAGACCGAGTCTGTGAGTGGGATGGGGTAAATAAAACCAGCCTTAAGAAGCTTTTCAACTTTGGCTTTAATAGTTGCATCCTTTCGGCGGTGCACATGGCGTAGACACTATCAAACAAGTTTAGCACCTGGATAGGTAGGTATTTCATGCACCACGATGCTAGGATCGATGCCGGGCATCTCTTCGTAAGACCAAGAAAACACATCACGGAATTCGCGAAAAAGACCAGTATAAAGTTGAATCTCCTCTAGAGTATAGGTTACTCCAATATGGATGCGCTCAGCAATCCCTGGCTTAACAGAGATGTCAATTGGCTGAGTTTGCATAATGTTCCCCATATTCCCTTGAGAAGACACTTGATGGATCTAGATAGGTGTTTGAAGGGGTTGAAATGGAGATAAGAAGCAAATCGCTCAAGACAAGTAAACATTCCTCAATGGGTAGGGAGAAATGAGGAACGATGGTGATGATCAGACCAAGGGGGCTCCTCGAAAGACATGGTCTCAATAATCGCTTCATCAAAAGGAAAAATTTCCTGTAAAGGGTCTAAAGAAGTGCCATCTCCAAGCTAAGGGGACTAAAAGTACGAGTCGAGAGCTCTACTCAAAGGAGCAGATTCAGAGGATGGAGCCGATGCAGAAACAATTTCGACTTATTTCAGCTCAACAGGACTCAACGACATCTCATCACCCTAGGATTATATCTGATTAGTAGGAGGAAGAACCCATGGATCAGAGCGAACAAAAATCATATTAATGGGAGCGATGTTGGGAGGTGGGAGTGAAAAAACACCCATAAGGGTAGGATCTTGAAAGATTCCAGCACCCACACTCTCACAAGGAACAGAGGTATGCTCCATGAAAGGCACATTGCCATTGGAGGAGGAGGTGAAGAAGGAAAACTGGTCTACTGTGATGATCTTCCCCTGATGAGGGAAACGAATGACATGGAATAGAGATGAAGCCACGACTCACATGGCATACATCAAACTTTGTCCTAAAAGGAGGTTGTAAGTTAAATTTGCATCAACAACTTCGACTTCCACTTCGACCATATTCCCTACCAGAGTAACAGGCAAGCGTTGGAGTATATGATAAGGACGAGACTCTATCCCATCAAAGGCATCCAAGGTCATAGGAGACTAGCTTAGATTCAGAGAACCAATAGCCTTCCAACAAGAAACAGACATTATGCAAGTAGAAGTGCCTTCATCAATGACGGTACAATGAATCGTTTTAGAATTGACGATGACCTAAATAAGGAAGGAAATTTGGTGAGGTAGTCTCGGTATATGATTGTCCAGGTCAAAAGTGATCAAATCTGAGTCGGCGGGTCAATGCCACCGATGGCCAATAGCAAAGAATTCCTTTTAGAGGGGTAGCTCTGGAGAAATTCTAATGCGGACATAGCTGATGGAGCCTGGGCTAACTCCACAACTATATTATAGTGTTGAGCAGCATGAGCATTAGGGTTGTACGAAGATTTTCGGAGTACACCTTTAGGAGGAGGTCGGATGACCACTTCAGTGCTAGGTTGCTCAATATGAAGGGGACCAGAATTGGATGGAGGAGCACTAGAGAGGACCTCAGGCTCTTTCCTGGCAGGCGACAGATACTCTTTTGCCCAAGTGCTAATGTGGATGGGAATCATCCCAGCCATAAATACCTAAGAACCAAAGGGAGAATAGGATTGAGATGGATCAGCCACCATTTGAGTTTTCTGCAAAGGAAAAGGCTCTTTGAGTACGGCAGGAGTCTCGGGGGTACCTTTCAACAAACAACTAACTTCAGACCACCTAGGGTAGTCTTTGGTATAGTGATCCTCGTCACAGATAAGACAAGGATACTTAGACTTGCATTTGGCACCTTCCTTAGGTGGAGGTTTAGGGGAATCCTGCTTCGGTTGATCAACCTTATTCTTTCCTTTTCCCTTCTTTTTCCCTTTCGAGGCTTTGTCTGTTGTCGTGGACTGGATAGCATTAACCTCAGAAGTGTTACTAGAATTGGATACATCCTGAGAAGTGGTTTCATTCGAAGCATTCGACTTTTTCTTCCCAGGGTTCGTGGAAGATTTCTTAGAGGGCGCATTGACAAAACCGATGACGCCATCAACAGATGGTGTTGGCAGGGCTTTGGAAGTTCTGGGCCTTGGAGCATCAGGCAAATAATGATATAGTGTACCAGACTGGGAGTAAACCAAGTCAAGGTATTGAGCACGCGCAATAGCTTTCTCTTCAGTTACACATGCCCCCATAGCAATGTCCCAGGCTATCGGACCGACAAATGAAGTTGTGAACCATTCAGTCAGAATCTGATCGAGAATCCAAAACTTAATCAAACGGAAACGACACCTCCATTCATGAATATGATCAGAGGTATGCGTGGTCGTGGTCTATTTTAAGGATGTCAAGAGATGCGTGCTTGTTTCATATCGAATTGGTAACTGAAAATGAGTTAAAAATGCCATAGCCAACGAGTTAAAGTCCTAAAAAGATCTACGAGCTAACTCAATATACCACTTAACAACAGAGCCAGTGAGAGTCCGTTGAAAAAGGTGAAGCCAGATTGAAACATCAAGCCATGAATTTGACAAGCACCATAGATGATAAGTCATGACATGAGCTTGGGGATCTTCTCCATCTTTACCGACAAACTTGGGACAATCACCTGGAATATTAGTTGGAACCAGCGACGAATACGGATTATGAAAAATGGGATCATTTGACACTTTGGACACATCTGGTAATTCCAGCATCACTAAAAAAGGTAATTAAGGGTTAAAGGACATCTGAGGTCGTGGGTACAAGGTAGCACCAGAGTTCCACCTAGCTTCTTATTGCCCCCATTGGTTTTGTCCGTTGGGATTTTTCCCATAGGGGTTATAACTATAATTGGACGGTTGACCCTGGACTTGCCCCCCAGCATTCCACTGATTACCAACTTGGCCTGCAGGAGCGACATATGGTTGCTGAAATTCTGGTAAGGATTTACCTGGAGTTGTTGATAATCTTGATATGGGGAAAATTTGGCTTGCCCTTGGGATTGCTAAAACCATAAGGCGACTGGGCTCCAAACTGAGCATGGGGGCTAGGTTGCATTTGATAAGCAGGTTGAGGTTGGGATCCAACCTAAATTTAAGGACAGGATTGGGACTGTAGCCCAGATTGGGCTGAAAACCGGGTGGAGCTTGAGAAGCAACAATCATTTGAGTGCCCGGTTGAACAGGCCCAAACGGATGTCCTTGGGAGAAATGAGGCTGAGCCATCTAGCTAGAAGGTTGTCCTAGTTGAGATTGAGGTTGACCCATTTGCCTAGAAGGTTGATCTTGTTGGTTACTGGGTTGTCCTTGCACAACTAAGGGTTGTCCTGATTGGCTGGATGGCTGAGCAGAATGGATAGTTGTTTGGCCCGGTTGGTTTTGAGGCTGACCCATTTGTCCAGACGGTTGATTAGGCTGGATAGTGGGTTGACCTTGCTGAATGTAAGGCTGACCCACTTACCCAGAAGAGTAGCCTTACTAGACACCGGGTTTGCCTTGTTGTATGTAAGGTTGTCCCAGATTACCAGAAGGCTGCCTGAAATAGGTAAAGGAGGAACCACCAAAGGACGAAGGTTGTCCCTGGAAGGGTTGTCCTTGTGGGCCTCCAAGTTTCCATGGATAAGGTTGTCTGTAAGACGGCTAACCTTGATAGGGTGGCCCTTGAACATTTGCGGGTCGTGCTTGGCCACCATGATAAGTGGTGGTACCCCAAGCAACGAACAATGGAACCGTGACCTCAACCACGGGTTGAGATGGCATAGGTACGGGGTAATAGATATCAGCTCTACGAGAATCATAATAATGAAATGGATTTTGAGGATCCGGATTCCGAAGAGCTTGTACATATTGATCATATGCCCCCCTGCTAGAATGGAAACAGAAGAAGGTGGGGCACTTAGTGTTGGATTAACAACTCCTGCCGTTGAGCCACTATTTGTAGGACCAGCAGAAGTTCCGGCAATAGTAGTCACCACTGAAGAAGTAGTGGCGGCACTGAAAACAGGGGTTAAAGAAGCCACACAAACGGTTGTCATGGTCATAACAGATGTGATGGACACATTGTGAATTTGGGGTGTAAAAGGCTCTGAAGTCGAAGGGACAGTACGAGACCATATGGAACTGTTGAAGCCCTAAAAATTGGGTCAACAACAAGGGGGATACCCGCCTGGTTCGGACCTTGGTTGGCAACTCCTTTTTCGTTTGGTATAGCGGGTCCAACTGGGGATAATGGGACCAGTTTGTGTGTGTGTGTGTGTAAGATTAATTGATGTTCCTGGCTTTAAAAGATTCTAATTGAGGTGATCTACTTCTAATTCTAATCTAATGACATGTAATTGTATTCTAAAAAAGCAACAAAATCTAAATCTATACTAACCCGGGGTATGATTCTTCTGTTATGCAATCTAAAATGATTTCACATAACAATCGGTAATAAAGATCATTCAACTGTTATAAGAAAAGAATTCAATATAGATGAACCACTTCGCTTAAAAGGTTAGGCAAAACAGTTGTGAAAAACATATCGCATAATAAGATGTTCATATGTCAAGCATAAATAAATAGCTATCACCGTACAAAAGTGCCAAATGATAACTCGGGCATTCAAGCATTAACATATAAATAACTGAATTTAAATATCACTTTAACATAGGAAATAGAAATAGTTAAGAGATAAAAGTACCATTTATAACTAGTTCTACTCATGAGCTTCAAGCGATAGCGATTTATATCTTCTCAATCCAACATCCACTAAGAGTATAGAAGTGCAACGTCAGTAGCAGATACCAGATGCAAAAATCAATAAATCCTATTCCATTCATTCACCAAAACCTCCTCAGAGGGTGCAAAAGTGCATGTTCTGAGGACAAGTTTTTGGTAAATTTCTGGACCCTTCTCTAAATGCAAGAGAAGGGTTTAAGTACTACTAACTATGTCTAAAAATAACTTATTTACAAAAATTTAGGATACGGTTTAAATGACTGCCCTTTTTCTAAGGAAAATAAAATAAAACTATTTCTAAAATTAAATCTAAAACTAATTATTTCTGTATTTTCTCCTTAATGTCACAAGCATTCAGCATTGGCTTGACAAGAGTCAGTTGGCTGACTTCAGCCTTTAAATGTGCTGCAAAAATGAAATCAACAAGAGCTGGCACCATCTTTTTGATACTGGGCTTACAGGAGACTAAGCAATTAGAGGCTTTCCATTTCAAGAAGTTTTACCCAGTGATACTCGATTACACTAATCACGCATCGGAAACTGCCTTTGTTTCTTAATCCGAGCTTCCTTAGTGCGATTTTCGCCTCTTTCATGTTTTCTTGTAGCAGATGTAAAGTTGAAATTTTGTGAAAATAATGATTCCGAGAGCTCTTGACCTTGAGCCCTAAACTGCCTATCTTTGATGTCAGCGCTGTCTAGTATTCCTTTAACCATTTCTGTGTAGGGGAGAATTTTGGGCCTTGCCACTCTCTGGTGTAGGAATGAACAAGCTAACTCTGCAACTGATGCTTCAGATGACCTTGATGAGCCTGTAGTAGTCGTAAATCCCATTACTTTAGGATTTATTTCCTCAAGTAGATTATGTATGCCTTCCCAGGTGAAAATACCTGCGTTTCTGTTGCATTCTTTGTCTTTGTGCAAGGGTGCCTTTTCTCTGTCTTCAGATATTAGGGCCTCGCCTATTTTCACCATAGCTTCCTATACACTGCTTTATATAACCTTTTGTCCTTCGTTCTTGCAGTTTACAAGTGAGGTGAGAGTAATGATAATAAATAACGACGGGAATGCTTTGGCTACTACCGAAGACATTTAAAAATATGCCACCTTACATGAACTGGCTCTTTGATAAACTCAAAACTAGATTTCCTTAACAACCGGAAACTACTTCATTAATGAGCATTAAAGCACATAACCAGTCTCATTTAATGGAAACACTATTCCTTGAATAATGAACCAGAAAAATTTGTGATGAGACGATTTTGCGATTTCCTTTGCAATATCGCAGATCACTGCATCGCATAATCGCAAGATCGCAAGATCGTTCTATCGTCCTATCATAAGATCATTTTGTCGTATTATCGCAATTTCGCAGTATCGCATGGTCGCAACATCGCATAATTGCAATATCGCAATATCGCATGTTTTGTGTTAAGCAGTTTCTTACGAGGCACGATTTTGCGATATGCGCTCGCATATTGGCGTTTTCTGCGGTTTTTTATTATAAGTGTGCTTCTAAGGCTTGCGATAAGATAGATGTTTATCCTTATGCAATTTCGCATTGCATTCTCGCAATTTTAGAGTTTAGCTTGTAAGTAGGCATGTTGTTATCATTTCCACGACACGATATCCTTTAAGGAGTGATTTTGTCTTCCCTCATCACAAAACTTAAGTTTTTTAGATATTTTCAAAGGTATTTTCTTAAGTTTACGATGGTAAGTTTTTTTGAAAAAGAAATACAATCACTAATGGATTTTTTTGAATTTTAGCTAAGGGTCCCCATTTATTTAGTATTAGTCACAACACTAAATAAAAAGGGGGGTTGTTGGTGGCCACAACAATTGGCGATTCACTTGGAAGAACCAGTTATCTGTGTCGTTCTTTTGAATCTTCTATACTTCCAAAACAGAAAATTTTCCAGAAAATTAAACTTTATTATAGAAAGATAAAGTACATTATGTTCTAACCTATCAATGATATTTTGTTTCAACTATTTTCAACTCTGATTATTTACTTCCTCAAGCTAGTCCTTGTATTTACATCAGCCATTACTTGGTTTTATAAAGATAAAACAAGGGTTTCTCTGTAAATCAGTTTTAAATATGCTCATTTGTCGTAGGTAGAGCCTCTGCTGCCAGTAGGCGTTCATAGCCTTGACAGGGTTACCTGTTACCCAGCAATGATCCTGAATCCTACGTAAAGAAATCTACAATTCTCAAAGAAGAATCCATATCAACACTTAGTGCTTTTGATTTTCTTTTACTCTTAAAGAGCAATGTCTTGGTTTGATAGCCAATTTATGACACAATCATTCACTTGATTTATAACTTACTGAACAAGCTGGCTCGTGATGAGACCCCTTGTCTTTTGATTGCAACAATATTGATTCATTGCTCTGTTGTGGTATGTAGTATTGGCAAAGTCAACAAGTTATAATATCTGTGATTATGATAAGCCGACTCGTGATGAGACCTCTCACTCTTTAAGATGAAGTGTATCCTTGGATTGTTCCTCTGAAAGTTGTGATTTCCTTAGTAGGGAGGAAGTCATTATTTCCTTAAGATAGCTCTGGATGATAATAGTAGAGTTTTTTGGAAAGATCTATTCTACAGAGAATCTTTATTTTGTTATTGATACCTTTCATTACACTGATATAAAACAATTTCTCACTAAAGGTTGTTTTCATCGAATTTTATGAAGTTGAAACTAGTATCATATCTAGGCTAGAGTCTTTAACTATATATTTCTACAATAAAGATCAAATTTCCAAAAGATTTGCTATTTATACAAGCGAAAGATCAAAATATGAAAGAGAATTGGTGTCTGTTGAGGAGGTAAATCCCCTCTGCGGATAGAGGCTATCCCTACTAGCCTAGACCGAGTCTAGCAACAATCATCAAATACTATAGTGCAAGTTCCTAATTGCAAATTAACATACCAATGATGAAGGCCTACCTGGATTCCAACGCTGCTGTTTGTAGAAGAGGTGGTGCTCCTGCTCCTTTGCTCCGGCAGATCATAATCCCCACGATCTCCATGAATGGACACCTACACATACAAGAAATGACACAAACAAAAGCATTCCAGCATATGCAACTATATATCAGTCAGAAAGGATATAACTCATCATCATGACAAATAAAAATAAGAGTGGAACCATAACTGTTGCGGAGGTAAATCCCCTCTGCGGACAGAGGTGGATCCCACTAGCCCCGAAGGGGTCTAGCAACAATCAATCACGCTGCATGCAAGTTTCTAGCTATATAATTTGAAAGTCGATCTAGGAGACCAACCTGGGATCCAACGCTTGTTTGTTGTGGGGGGAAGTGTCGCTCCTATCCTCTATCTCCGGCCGGTCGCTATTCGCACATAGATACCTGCACAAGTGAAGAATAAACCACAACAAGCATAAAATCCAAAAACATACAGCTATGTACCAGTCAAGCAAGATACAATTCACATATCACCGATGTAACACGTAAATGAAACCATAATGACAGTCGCTTTGCATTAAAAGTAATGAAAGAAGAGATTACAACCACTTAAGGCTTGACACTGTGAAACTCTTCTAGCTGGGTGGGTAGTCAGTCCGACACGTCTCGCAAGATCACTCCCTCTCTCAACAATCCGGCAGCATAACCTTACTTTCAACTTTCAGCTCAAAAACTATCTCTCTCACACTAGCTTGTTTGCTCTTTTGCTTTAGCCTCCAAAAACTCTGAACTAGCCCGTTCATTATGGGGGGACGGGCTTTTATAGGTAAAGGGAGAAGAGATATTCATCGTATGTAGACACATTCTGAGTTTTGGTAATGTCTCATAACAGTCGTTGCCTTGGATAGAAAAGCCGAAACCCGGATGCTTTTGTGGGCTTTTTCCTTCAGGGAACTGAGCGAGTCACAAGGGAAAAAGCATTCTAGCATGCGCTGGCCAAAAATCATGCCCAAATTGTGTGGCGCGGGCCGTGCTCTGGGACAGAGCGCTTATGGGCACACCCTCTTTGTAAGGACTGAGCCATTGGCGCGGGGTAATATACTGTGGGCCCGCGCTAATGGGGAAAAGGCATTTTCCAAGGTTAATCTTCAGAGGGTGTCTTCAGGGTTATTGAACTTCATACTCAGGAGGCCTCAATGCAAGTGTCTTCAAGTTATGTCACTGGTCACAGGTCCGTAAATGTGTCCTCCAATGTGGGACAGCGGGGGCGCGACAAGGACGGTGACCAACGGTGACAAATTACTGCGTAACATGAACCATCCGTCGCCACCTGACGCGATATCGCGATATCGGCGGTCGGCGGTCGCAAGCGCCAAATGTCCAACTGAAGCACCTTCCGTTCCCTGCCAATGCGATATTGCGATCGCATCGAACAAGTTCATCGCATCGCCTCCAGTATCAGCACCTCGCCATGCCACTTCTGTACCAGGGACCCACCGCAGGCTGACGTCATCTACCGTACTGCTGACGTCATGCTGACGTCAGCAGCCAGAAAGCCGAAAATTCGTGCAGGAAGAGAAATTGCACTTCGGAGCTCCAGAACAAGAAACAGAGGTAGTTTTCGATGCGCGGATACGGGAAATAGGCCGTTTTAGGGAATCTTTGGGGAATATTTTGATTCCTTGGCCCGCTCTGCACCGAAAAAGCCCGAAAATCGCCCGATCGTGCCAAATTGATCCGGTTTAAAGACAGGAGAAGATCAATGATAGAGTTTAAAGTGTATCAGATCAAATCATCAGGTAGAAGCGTGTCAAAGAGTATCAGTAGGCAGCGGAAGTCATCAATGTAGCGACAGAGAGTATCAGTGAAAATCTTGAGCAGTGGCCCGAAGCAGGAGAACATTTAATACCTTCCAGCTGAGTCAAAGAAAGAGGGTGAAGCCACTCAAAGCCCTCAAATCATAATCAATGCACATTTAACTCGCACCAGAGCAGAACTACAAATCCCGAAGCACAATTATTCCAACAGCACCGCATCAAGCCTCCAAGGGCCACATTGTAGCCTTTTTTGATTCAGCTGCCTCTAGCGCAGCCAAAAGGATTTACCTGCATTTAATTCCAGCAACACTTAGATTTTTGAAGAGCTTTTCTAGCAGACCTGTTTAGGTCAATTGTAATGAATGTCTTTCCGATATTTTTCTTATATATACCACCATGAACAATGTAGTGAGGGGTTGGTTGGTTGGTAGGTTGGTTAGTCAGTGAGTCTAAGACATTGCTTAGTCTGATTCCCAGCAATTTCTCCAAGCAGAGACCCGCACTGTAACTGTCATATTTTATATAATCAAAGATTGCTGAAAGCGTGGATTTCGAAACTACTTGATGTGTTCATTTGGCCAAGGAGTGATTACGGAATTCCTGTGCTTCTACATGATTCAATAAGTGTTTCTCTCCTCTATTAATTTTCATGTTTCTACCACCGTTCTGCCTTCTAAATTGCAGGAAAAAAGAATAGCTTAAGATTTGCTTCACTACACCTTAAGTTCAATTTCTGCATTTTTCTATGTTTTCTTCAAAATTAGCTATGAGCATGTATACTTAAATGATCTTGTTTACGCCGTTTCTTTCACCTATGAATGAATATTTAGGAATTCTAAACTGCTCGTAGATCCCCATTCATCCATTTCTCCTCTTTTTCAGCATGATGAAATGATTCTCCTTTGCCTTTCATCCCTGATTTTCATTCCATCCTTTCAGTAGATTGATAATTGTATCCTGTGTGGCTATCTCGCTCCATAATCCCCTTGTGACCAAGAAAATGCAACAGCAAGCCTTGATCCACGACTCCACGCCCAATGGTTCGAAACTTATCACACCTTACCTTTCCTCTTTGCTTGAGACTCCTACCGTCCATCCAATCACAAACAAAAAACCCTTGAGCCAAAAGCTAGCCTAAAATTATCAACAAAGTTGAATCATAAAAGAGAGAGCCCTCTCTGATTGCAAGTGGGCTAGAACCTGCAATCCAAAGATTGGTTTGTGGTTACCTCGGCCATATTCCTATTAGGAGCCTAGGGACAACCTGAGTGATAACAGGTAGTATTGCGAATATGTATTCAACATAGCATTAACAATATGAAAATCAAATTGAAATGATGAATGAAAGGTTAATTTAAAAAATGCTCAAATTCTAATGAATAACAAATAAAATTTCTCTGAACTTGTTGCAAATTTGAAATGAGTTTGTTGCTTACTTCAAGTTTTGAAAAAAATGAAAACCTATAAATAAAATAGAAAAAGAATCAAAATTAAACTGAGAAAAGAACTAATAAGAGATGAAAATGAGCTTGTAAATACATACCTGGAAGAAAATTGTCTATAGATTTTACCTCATGAATCTTCAAATTCTTCCTTTGATTTATCAAAATTTTAACTTTGTTCAAAACCATCTTATTATTTATTCTAAATTAGAGTGGGCAATCAAGCTGAAAGAAATCAATTATTTATGTTCAAGAAATCTGAAATTCATAAAATTCACCAGAAACAAATATAAAACTATGCTTCCCTTTTGAATTGCAACATCAATTTATTACCTCTACTCATTCCGAATTAAATCGAGAAAAATCTGTATTGTTATAGTGACTATTCAATAATGTCTTTAGTAAATAAATATGATGTGTATTACAGCATCAGATAATACACTAAAAACTAAAATGAGATAAGGCTGCTAATTGTGGAAAAATATCAACATAGATTTAAATGTGTGCCAGGTGCATACTCAATTAAATTCTTTCAATACATTATTCGAAATAGGCAGAGATGTATTCATGGATAGAGGAATTGCTGCATGAAATTTTAAAAAGGAAAACAATAACTAAAACTTTCTGATAGGGAGAAAATGTTTCACTGAAAATGTATATGATATGAAAATGGTTGATTGCTTTGTTTTATTTATATCTATAGAACTGTTGAAAATAAATTACCTACATTAACTCTACTCCTATTCTAACCATATACATGAAAATGACTAGGTATAGTCATATTTTCAGTGTAACAATTTTCTCATTTTAATCCCTACATGTATGTACAATTCAAATGTTAGTAATAAAAGTACAAATCTAACTAAACTAAGAAAGATACAACTGTAAATAGAATGCACAGTTACTGTTAGCAACCTTAATTAAAATCTCTTTCTCTTGAAATTTCCTTTCCAATTGAATACCAATTGGATCATAGAAATCTGGATGGATTTTTATTAATAATTGGGAAATGTTCAAAAGAGGAGATGTAAGGCCAGATTGTGGATATGAACTTTTACATTCAAAGGCCTAGAAAAAATTGTTAGTATTATGTACAAATGTTAAATTATTAACAATCTTCGATGAAGGAAAATTTTTGAAATATTTTTCAAATGAATTAATGAAAAATGGATGGAAATCTATCAAATAAAATGGAAAATTATTAATTGAATTGGATTGTTGACCAGATTGTAAAATTACATTCTCTTGTTGACATTGCCTTTGAGAAGATAGAAGCTTTTGATGAAACATTAGCATTCATTGAAATTGAAATGTTAATAGCTTTTGATGCTCATGATTATAGTATAAAACTTCAATTTTCCAACAGCGGAATGCATCAATAGAACATTTGATAGTAAGGTGCTCAATATGCCAACATAAAGTATCAAAAATCTGAAAATAAAATTAGAAATAAAATCTGATTTTAAACAAAAGAAATGAGGAAACAAAAATAAAATGAAATCACTATTGCTACAACTAATATTACAACACAATTGGGATCATTTTGAAATAATGTTTTTCACAAGGATTGGCTAGAATTATGGAATTTGAGTAATTTTGAATTCCAACTTGTGAATTAGAAAGAGAATTATGATTATGAATAGGAATGAAATCTTGATCATGATATGAATCATAATTTGGAATATTTTCTCAAATAGTGAAATCATGAAGATAATTTTCTACTCTAGAATGAGGATTGCTTGGAATAATTTCTAAATTAAAATGTCCCTCATTCTCAGATGTTGTTTGAATTTTTTCATGATGACTCTATTTAGAAGAATAGAAATCAAAAACCTCAATTTTAGAGTAATTATCATAAATGACTTCACGAGATTCCCTAGAATTCCTTTCAATCTCACCCAATATATCCAAACAAGGAGGAACAAGAATTTCATGTTCATTAATGGAAAAAGAATGATCAATTATTGTTTTTCTATCTTGATAATTTTTTATTGGCAATTCATTTAAATCATCCTCTTTAATTTTCGAAATCTCATTAATACCAAGAGGGGAAAAATTACCATCATTAAAAATATCAGGATAAAGGGAAAATGTGAATATGAAATAATGCAATTAAAAATGTCTCTGTTTGAGAACTCTTATGCATTTTCTCATTGTAAATTTCAAATTGTAGATCATTTCTTTGTGTACTCATGTTTTTTTTAAGAAGATTGCTTTGCTGCTCTGATTTCAGCATTTGCTCATCATGGAAAGATTCAGAAATTTGTACAACAATTTGCATGCTATTATTTACTTTGGTTATTGCTTGCACTTGCTGAATTGCAATCTGATTTTCCGAATTTAATGCAGAGTAACTTTCAGATTCCAATGCAGCTCTTTCTCCAAAATTGTTGTTGTTGTCTTCTTGCATTTGATTAGAAATATTTTTTAAGCTTTGTGAAACCACTTCATCAAAATTTATTTGGACATCGCTATTGGAATTCTCATTTATGTTAGAAGGAGATAGAACAAAGCTTAAACTAATTTCATATGGATCAGGAATGGGAGGAAGAGAACAAATATGTTCAAACCAATCTAGTGATTCTTCTTTTGTAGGTTTATCTTTGACATTAAATTTTAAACAATTCAAATGAAGTCAAATATTAAAATCTCTAACACACTCATTTTTGTTTCATAGATATTCAATTTCATCACATATCTAATCATAATCATAGCCGTCAAATTGACAAATGAAAATTGTAACAAATTGATCCCAGATGTGAATTGAGGCAACTTGAAGAGTTCTACACCATTTCTAGCTTTTTCCGCAAATGTGAGAGAAAAAATTCGGCATAAAATACCTTCATTAATTCCTTCAAAATCATGATTTGAAACATTTTGAATAAATTGAAAGACATGATTAAAAGAAGAATAATTTCCCTCACCATTAAACTTTACTTGAGACAAGAGTCTTACCACTTTGGGTGGAGTATTGGAAGATGCACGTCCATGGATATAACTCCAAATTGGATGTTTAAGAGGAGCCATCACGATTAAATAAAATGTTAAAATTGAAAAGACTCCAACACACAACAAGTTTCAAGCCCTCCTTCTAGTGCCATTTTGTTTAAGCCTCGACAATCACTGCAACAACATGGGGGATGACCACTGGGTCCCGACCTTAAAGCAGCTCCATTTCTGTATGGAATGGTTGTTCCGACTGGTTCAACTAGGTCTAGTTACCTTCTCTCAATATCCAATGGATTTAAACTATTAATTTCATTCATGAATGGAGAAGAGACATCAGATCAACCCTCTTGCTGATCAGGGAAGAAAGTGATCCTTACGCTGATTTAGGGCTCAGCCAATCCGCTAATAAAGTTTTGCCCCTTTAGGAAGAGGACTTAAAAGAATGTAGAAATTAATCTAAATGCAAACTTGTTCTAAGATGAAAGCAAAAGAAAATATCTTAATCCTATCTCGATTAGGCAGATATAGATCTAACCCAACTAAGAGCAGGTATCTATAATATTGGGATTGAAATATGTCTTGTTTATAATGAATATCATGTTAATGAAGTAGTTCAATTAACCGACATTATGGATATGAAAACAAATCCTATTAAGACCTTTCAACTGAAATAATCAATCAATAACACCGAGCAAGAAGTTCTCAGAATGATCTTGATCATTTAATCAGTCACTTGAATCATTAAACAATTGTATGTGGAAGAAGTTCACAACATAACACTATTTATTCATCCAATATTAAAAGATACTTTTATGAGTAAATAGTTACTCAGAAATTAGAATTCAACCCATAAGAGCATAGATAAATAACAACATAAAATAGAGGCAAATTACCATACCGACAAAAGTGCACAAATATGTAAGTAAATTGACACAATTCTTGTTATCATAAATGAAACTAGCATTTAAAATAATAGTATTCGAAATACTAATTTATTGAATCCATTTCTCTAGCTCTGGTCTCTAATAGTCCTTTACAATGTTTGAGCTTCTTCTTTCAAAACCATAGCCACAAAAGTTTAAACTCTGTTCATTATACATAACTCAGAATGTAGAAGAAAAGCTTCAATAATCCCCAGATCTGAGATTACATTCCTCTCACTTATAATTCTAAATCCCTATTACAAGAGTGCTTTTAGAATTCCAGAATTATAGGGGAGAGCAACCACTATTACTTTCTGCAATCTGCTATTTATAATATTTGCAAAGGAATTTTTGAGAGGAAAGTTTGTTGAAGAGAAATCTACCCAATCCAATTTTATTTGCTCAAAATTCTCATCCTTAATCATTGGAGAATTCTCATTGATTGAAATATTTTTCTCCATATCTCTTCTACTATTTTCATGCAAAAAGAAATCAAAATGAATTACGATGCGACAATAAAATCAAAATACCATTTCTGGCATCAAAATAAATCCAATCAAATTTAATTTAAATAAATCATTGAAAATAAAATATAAGCTCTATTTATTCTTGGGATGGTTTAATTGGCCAAGGATATTATTGATGAGCAAATCTGCGATTAGAAGAGGCTTGGGTAAATGAAAATGAAGAAAATAAAACTCAGAAAATTGATTTTGTTTTCAAAATTCAGAGCTTGATCTTCTACCTAATTGTTTATTCAATAAATGACTAAATCTATTAGTGAAACTTCCTTAGAAATTTTCTCCTTGATTTTATCTTTCCAATGAGCCATCCTAGGCCTCATTTGGCCAAGTAAAACTCAATCTATGAGCCTCCAAAGTTGATGAGTCAAATCTGGCATAATTCTAGAAATTCTGTTGTCTAGGCCAAAAAATCAGAATTTGTTAATTAAATTCTAGTCCTAGATTAGATTTTGATTATTTAATAACTAAATCTAAATTAATCATTAACTAATTAATATATACAATTAATCTTAATTAATTCTCATCTAATTAAGTTACAAAATTAAATTAATATACAAATGATTTGAAAATGTTAATTTAAAATATAATTAATATTATAATTCAAATTATATTAAACTTATAAAAATATGATAATTATAATATAATTATTATAATATATAAATATAATATAGTATATATATATATATATATATAAAATTAATTCACAAACCATTGGTATCAATCCAACCTCATTAATATAAACAAACGATTAGAATCAATCCAACCTCATTTATTCATCCACGTGAGTTTTTGGAGGGATATGGTGAGTGGAGTGTCAGGTGAGTGTGACGTGAGGGTGAGTGAGGTGGAGGTATGGGAGGCATAAGGGTGAAAAAGTTTGTATTAAAATATTTTAACACATCGCATTTTCCAATCGCAAATCCTTTAATGTTTAAGTTGAGGAGCTTGCTAAAATTGCGATATGCGATGTCTCAATATCATATCACATGAAAACATTACATCGCATATTATTTTAAAAGGTTCAGTTTAATCTTGCGATATTGGTGGACCCGATAAATTAATAAGATAAGGTTAGTACTCATATCGGATTAGAAATAAATGTGAGAATGGCTTTAAAATGAAATTCATGGTTTAACTTTGATCACGATGGCATGAAGGGATTCTGTCGGGGTTTGTTTGGAGTGGTATTTTTCTATTTAAACTACACCCACTTTAATAAAAATAAAAATTAAACTACAACCATTTTGACATTTTTAGGCTTTTTTGAGATTAGTAATTAATTTGAAAATTGGAGTAAATAACTAAAATCCCAATGTTTCATAATTTGGCTGTATAAGTAAAAATAAAAATTGTTAGTGATAATTAACTAGGGGTTAATATTTAAAACATATGCATTATTGAACTAATTTATTTACAAAAATGGAATATTGTACATTTTATGCATTTTTAACCCAGGCGACATAAATGATTAGACTTCAAAGGTGTGTCGTTCACGAACCAGTTGACCAAATGAAGCAAAGCAAGCGTCAATGGGAAGCTTATAAAAAATTGATTTAGCAAAGAAATCAAAACAAGAATCCAAAGAAAATGAAAAATTAGCAAAATCATAGGATAATCAACTTAATAAAAATCCTAAAAGGAATTTAGCCAAAAATTGTCCCCATTATTTGAAGTGAACAAGTCAAAAATGGGGGGGTTGTGTTTTACCACAACAACTCCTTCCATCTTCATCTTGCTGAATTAATACTTTTGTTTCGTTCATGTCTTTGAGGACATAACCTCCTTGTTGCTCCCGATCTTCCATTTCACCTTCAAATAATCTCTGCTCAATTTTTCTGATTTCATCATAATATTTATTAAAGCTGTCTTCCACACTTGCAGCCACATCATTAACTGAAGAGTCTAAAAATTTACTTAACTCTATGAATGTTAGAGACAATTCATCCTTATCATGCATAGTAACCATAATATCCTCTTTATCATGTGCTGAAAGCTTCATTTCTCCTTCAGGTTCCTTGAGCAATCTTTCTAAGAATTCTAATTCCATGTGAAATCTCTCCAGCAGTTCATCACAACTTCCATCCTCAGCTTCATCCTTTTCCTGGCAATCCTCCTTAGTTATCCTGTTTTCTGCACTATCATATTGCAAGCTTATTTCATCAATTTCATTAGACAAATTCATTTGTTTACCTTCTTGGAATATCACTATGGCATTTTCATTAGACTTCTGGTCCATATCAACTTCTTCTGAATGTCTTACACCAAACAAAATTTCATCTATGAACGCTTGCTACTGCAATAAATTAGCACCTTCTTCCTATAAAATGCATTCTCCATAATACTTCACCTCAACAACATAATTTCCTTTTGTGATGGTTTTACCAGGATGTCCATCATCCTCTACATATCCTATAAACCTACACAGACTATGAGAATAAAAATCACAAGGCTTCATTGCCTCATCTGCTTCCCTTGTCATCGTATCTTTTGATTGTTCTCAACTATTCCAATAGTTCATGAGATCTTTAGTCGATCTCTCATTATCCTCTTCACCCAACATTTCACCTTGTTCTGGTCTACAAATAGAAACTTCCATTTATGTCTTCTTCTTTGAGGTTTTCCATCAACCACTTTACCTATCTTTGTTGCAACCTTCTCTGCAACTTAGGCCACTTCACTGGCTTCCTCTTCAAGATCCAACCTTGTCTTTGGTTCTCCTCTAGCAGCATTACTAACACATCGAGTTTTTCTCTTATCTTAGCCATTTCCTTGTCATTCTCTGCTTAACTCATCTATTTCCTATGGATTGTTTGAGCATCCTCCTCATTCATCTTGTAGCCTTCTTTTGAACCTTCCATATGACTTTCCATAGTCTCTTATGTATGAGCTCTACACCTACAACCAATCAACTTCCTCCTAAGTTGATCTTCTCATCAAGCTTCTCCTCTGCCTGGTCTCCATGTCCTCTTTCCTTAGAACCTACACTGAGAAATCTTTCTCTCTCTCTCTGGTTGCTAGACTCACTACTCTTAAGGACCCTTTTGTCCCTATCTATTCCAAGCCTCAGTTGGAATGTGGTTTTTGCTACAATCTCTAACAACTTTCCATAAGTTCTTCTTCAGTCTCAATACTGTAATTTGGTGCCAAACTTGCATTCATTCAACTAATGCTACTTTCATACCTTATGTATCATAAATCACTTCCTCGCAGGAAATTTTCTTCCTTTTCTCCTACTCTAACACTAAAAATGATGTTGTGGAAACAATGGATTTTTATAAACCCATACTTGGACCTATAAAACCCAACAATCACCCCTTTTTACACAAAATATAAGCCCTTTTCCTATCAGAATCCAAAAGCCTTGAAAAAGCATAAAACAATGCTTTTTCCCTTTCGGGACCAAAATGCTCTCGAAAATGTCAAAAAAAAAGTTTTTTCCCTTTTTAAAGCGATTCTATATATTATGCTGAAGAGCAAGATCTAGTCGATTGGATGGCTCAGATTGAATTGCAATATCTGTGATCAGGTTTTGAATGGTCCATAACTATTGATGCTATCCCTCGCAGAGGTTCGATGTGATATCGTTAATCACTATATGTGATTACCATATGCCCGCTTTACAATATACCACCTCCACTTCAAAACCCTGATGTGATATGTAACAATCGGAAGTCATAAGGTTTGGGGATTAGGCCTTTGATATGCGTTGATCCAAATATGTGATGCGATATATATGCTGGACCTGATAAGGCCCAAAACTTCCATGCACAATTTTTCAGGTCTGCTACACAGATATGCTAAGTATTTTACTGCGGTTTCTCTGTATAAATGGCATTCAATGATGCAACATGTCAATACACTGGGGTGATTTGATTTGGGTTCTACGAACCCGATAGCGTCAAAAACCTCCGTCTAAAAGATTTGAAGTCCGGATTCTCAATCTAAATGCGTTTTATGCCCGATACTTAGTGTATTTTGGGTTTTCCACTTACAGAACCCAAATGATGGAATGAACTCGCGAACAAATCCTTTAACGCATCATTTCTATGATAAAATATGAAAAACACAAGATAGCATCAATATTATCCAAATACAGAGAAAAAAACAAGCATTCAAGGCCTACATAGGCCGGTTATATAATTATGCTCGCAACACTAGTTTATTTGCAATAAACAAATAATAGAGTGTTGGCCTTACGCCTGGTTACACAAAAAAGGACCTCTATCTAAAAAAGTACAATTCACTCACTATCTCTCTGCTTTCGCTCTACTCAGACTCTTTCACTCTCGATACATTCCTTTCTCTGTATATACACACATAAACACATAATTACAAATTTTAGGCTCTCTATCCCTCTCTGGCCTGATTATTCTAATTAGCAGCCTTCTTCTCCTACATTTCCCGTAGGCTTATAATCCTCTTGAATCCTCTCTGTAATCCTCCTTTTTTTTCCTTCAAAAAATAAGGAAAATACATATATGTTCTAGCTAACTATTTCCTTCCACAAATGAAGGAATTCACTCTATTCCTAGAAATCATATTCTACTGTAAGTAATCAATATATCTATTCAGCTTGATCTCCACATAGGGAGGATCACTTTCCATTTATTCCTAATTCAATTGAGAATTAGAAAATAATTAACTATTTACATGTACTTGAAATTAATACAAATTAAACAACCATGTCTTCCTCCAAACTTGCATTAACCACAACATGTGACCACTCCATCACATTACTGGCTAGGCCTATATGCTCCTACATCACTTCTAATTAATGTAATTCCATCAAATCCATTGATCCTCTACATACCTAATAAGGTAAACATATGACTTTATCAAAGTGTTGAAATCCTCCCACTCAATACGTAGAGGATCCCCCTCACTCCATAGGGTCTCTGTGTGGCTAACCGATCAAGTTAGGGAATAGCCCTCTAATTTCGGCTATGCAAATGAAATCACCTATTATTCCACTATATGATGAAAACTGAAATATGATTCTATTTTCTACAACCAATGAATTAAATTCAAAGAATCAATATCACCTTAATATAAATTTATGTTGACCTTATCTTGAATTTTTAATAGGGACTGTGAATGGTTCATAGAACTAAAACTGTGTTGATCCTTTTTGAGTTCTTTCTTAGGAACCTTCGCTGGTTCATTTTGATCTTACGATTCCCCCTATGATTCAGCCTTCACATTAAAACCTTCATCTTCTCCAATTAGTTTGAGTTTATTGATGACGGTTTTCATGAAAAGGATCACATTATGGCTTATATCTATGAATTCTACTTCCAACTACACAATATTCTCCTTTGCGGGAACTTTAGGATTATTTATAGATTCGTCATCCATGGCTAGAGTTTTATGAATTTTAGTGTAACCAATTTTGATTCACTACAACTCCCCACAATATACCCAAAGAAATCTACTATGATACCAATGTGATTGGTAAATTTCCATGCATATTCCACTAGACAATTCATCACAATAAATATTAAGTGATACAGAAAATATGAAATCTACATTGAGGATTAATTTCCCCTTTGATTTATAGATTCATTAATTACTAGGTTATGCTTATGCATGCAATAGATAAAATATATTCAAAGTAGAGAACAATGAAATAAAACTCACAAACCAGAAATTAGCACAAGATATAACCTCAGAAACCCTTTCAAGAGAAAATTGTACTTGAAGGTGAGGTTGATCTACTCTCTTTCTCTGAATAGAGAATGGATGCATTCTCAAAGAAGTGATACCTATGAACAGTGGGATACTACATTTTACAAACCCGTTATGGTTACTCTCTCACTATCCACTCTCGGCTACCATACTCATTTATGGAACAAAATGTACTCTAATAATGTGGAATCCATTTTCCTTCCAGTTGCCCAATTATAACAAATCCCAATAGCCTAATAGTGGTTAATTTTGATTCCTCCACGTATTAACTAGAGTTACAATATTAAATCTTCTAGATACTTCATCATGAACACATGGCTAGCCCATTTTCCATGAATAATTAGGGCTGAAATGGCATCTTTTCTAACTTTGGTGGTCAATTTCGATAGGTCAAGCTCCAAGAGGAATTATGGTCTCATACGAGCTTCTGGTTGAGGTGATTCTTGCACTCTTGGAAAGTCTGTAATGGATAAATATAGAGTGCAAAAAAGGATGAATATTAATAATGCAAAGAGCACAAAATTATACAATACTGCATGGGGAAATACATGAAGAATGGCATATTCATAAAAGTTAAGGATGGAAAGTGTAAAATGAAGATGGTGTTAGATGATCTATTGAATATATTAGAATAAGTAGCAAAATTTGTTAATAAATAAATTAAGATTAAAAATAGAGTTAAATTAACAAATACAAATAATTAAATAGTCTAATTTATTAAGTTAAAAATGAATTTGTTAATTTATCACATGATTAAAGTTAACTACATAAATGATAAATCATAACATAATGAGATTTTATAATAGCACATCATAATGACCTTTTTCCTTTGAGCTCTATATCCTTATAATATTTTCAACTTGAACAATTAAAATTGTAAAATATGTTAATTTTATATTTTGTTAAATTCTATATTTTCATAGATTTATACATAAATTTTAGTGCGCTTAATGATTAAGAGTGTGTAAATTTAATTCAAAGAGGATATAGTTTGATGTTTCAATTGGATGGGTATCTTAAAATTAAACTATAATTAGTGAAACCATATACATTGAATGGCTCATGAACACTCATATACATCAATCCATAATAAGGATCAAAACACTTACTCTAGGATATATTTTGCCTAAATTAATTAGAACAAAAAAATAAAAACTAAATTATAACTTGAATTTAAATTATTATCATTATCAATTGTAAAAATAATTAACATATGAGTTAAATATATATACATTTAAAAAAATATGTATCCATATTCTTAACCATGAAGATTCACCCCCACTTTAATATCTAAATTCTTAACTTGTAAATAGCCTTTGTTACAATATCATGGGCCAATACCATGGCTTATCAATACCACATGTCTAATATGACACACGTTGATATGAAATTTTCTTTAGTTAATTAATTGGAAAAAATTTAATTAAAAGAGCATAATTAACCTAGAGAAAAATATCAGTCCTTCATTTGATTACCACTAAAATTATTCGAACATATTCAGTGGACGTTAAATCTCTATCATCCACTTAATGGTTACTGATAATTAAATTAAAACTTTGGAAGACCTATTCTTAAAATAGACGTTCATTGAAATTATTATTATTATATTATGTCTTTAGTCTCACAAACACCATATTAATAATAAAAAGAATATTTTAATTCTAATATTAAGGCTATACCAATTGGTGTATGAGACCTTTTGTTACATTATGATCCCTCCTATTTAAGGCTGACATATTAATCTTTCTTTTAATCTAAATCATTATATTGTCGTCATAAATGAAAAATGTTGACATATTCTAGTAATCTCCTTTACACCAATTGATGGATTTTGGAATATTAATTATCTTGCATCTCAAAATGTATGTATTTTATACTTACCTTTTCACATTTAGCTAGTGCAATTATGAAATCATCATGCAAATTATAAAGAAACAAATGAAATCACGAAAATACATTTTTACCTTTTCATTTTTACCTAATACAATTATGATTACCATGTAAATTATTAAATAACAAATAGCATCATAGAAATGTATATTTACCTTTTCACATCTGTATAAAATAATAATAAAATTATCTACCAATTATGAAATAACAAATGGCATCATGTGAATATATGGATTTATAAAAATAATAATATATATTCATTAATTTTTGAAAATGAAAAAAGATACTTAACTAAATTAGATAGTTACTAATTAAATTTTATCTATCTAAATAACAATTATATATATATAAACTTAGATGGGGTGTTTTTCATGCAAAAGGGGAGGGGCGAGTTGTTTCCACCCGACCTTATTAAGTGGATGAGGGACATGGAAACATACCCCCACAATACGTTGTATGACAGATGGGCTCATAACATTTCAACTGAGGAAAAGGGTATGCAAGATCATCAATCTCAATACCATGCATTGCAGAAGCATTGAATAGTCGTTGTCTCACTGGGATAGTCACATCCCTGCTTGTGTGGTTAATATATTTAACACTTTCATATATATGGTCCTCCTTTTAGTTCTTTTTCTCTTGTATGCCACTATAGGACATCCATTCTCTTGGTTTATAATTCCTTCCTCAACTCTGAGTGGCCCACTTTTGTGAGTGTTGGCCAGAACTTGACACTCCCAGTATTATTTCTCTCATCAACTCCAAAAATAATCAAATTCTCCTGCTTTCCTAGAATTTTAGTGATGCTTTTCATTTGAATCCTTGGATTAATGGCTTGAACTTGTTGTTTCGTTTTCATAGCCTACCAAATGTGCATGCGGGTGAGTACATTAGGACAAATGGAGTCTTCCATTGCATGCTTGACAACACCCCTTACGGGTGTCTAACCCTACCAGCGAATAGTACCTTGAATTTTTATGGTTTGTGATTGTCTCTTCATTTAATTAGTGTCTCTGATACTATATTTGCAACTCTTACTTCCTTGGCTCACCTATTCCTATCTCCCATAGTATCTTATATAATTCTCTCTTGGGGATTTGTAACCCTCTTTATTCATACCCATAAAACTGTATAACTCCCCTACCCACTATTTCATGGGGTTTCATCTCCTTTTGCAAGCCTCGTTAGGAGGCTCACCATTCTCACACATTAAGTCTCACACCCACTCTATATTCTTATAATAGTCTAGTGTTTCTTGATCCGGATCTCTTCAGCTACTGGAATTAACCAAGATCTTTTAATTATGTGATGTTAGCATAATTGCACGTGAAAGAGTATGAAAAGCCACATGTGCATGCATTAAAGAAGATGAAAGATAATAACAACCATGAAATCAAAGAACAGAAAAACATTGATAACAAATTTCACCCAGTGTGGGTTACGTCTCCGAGCCCGGTGTTAAGAGTGGGGAGGTTGCTTCATTAAATGTTGAAAAATGATGATGATGTACTTCGTATATTCTTTGTCATTACAAAGATAAATTCCCTCAATCATATCGGCATTTATCTCCATGAGACGTTCTCCTATATGAACTCTCACTCAAATAGGCCCTCCTTTAGCATGAAAAGCTAATAAATTCTCATGTGACGTGGCATAAAAGTATCCTTAAACATAATTGTATCAAGGATCTCAACAATAAAAACAACATTTCAGCAAAACAAAAGAAAAACATCACATCACTACATCATATACCTTCAGTTTCAGGGATGGCCTGACAATGCAAAGATTTTCTCCAGAAACATACACCACCATTGAATTCCTAGAGTGAAATCATGCCAAACGAATGTAAATTCGACCCCTTTCTTACAGCATCAAAATATGGTTTGTCAGGAATCTTGAAGATTCCTTCAAAGATTCCTTCCTGGAGATGGTAAAAAAAATTGTTTCTTAATTGAATAGTATGAGCATAGAACTACGTTCCTTGCGAAATTCTGAGAAGAATGACTATAAATTCGATATCCTTTTGCCTTTGTCGAAAATTAGCTTCCAAGGGAATCTTTTAGATTCCTCAAGATTCTGCCATGATTCCACATTGCTGAGTGCCTAAAATTCTACTACTCAGATGAGGAAACAAACCACACCATCACATTCCCTGTGACATTCTGGTTTGTTTACATATAAACTTGGCATGATTATCTCACTATGAAAAAACAACCTCTAGGGAATCTTTTAGATTCCTTCAATATTCTACATGGAATATTTTGTGGAATATTCTAGGGAAGATTCCCCTCGAATATTATTTCCTCAAAAATTGTTCCTGGCCTAGGCACAATTCCACCTCGTCTCCTCATTCTGCACACGCTATTGTATTTATCCTCTGATCTCTATCCCGTTGCATGGAAATGAAGAATTTACATAATTTTTTTGAGGTGTTAGTTACAAGAAGTCTCCTGTTTGAGTTGGTAGCAATTGCTAACTTTGGTGGGTGAAGCCTGAGTTCCAACCCCATGGCCTCCCCAATTCGACTGAGTCATTTTTTCTTATGTGTTTCATTGGAAGTGGTTATGTTCAAGCGGAACTTGGTTTATGCTTGAATGCAGTGGTTAAACATATACGGTGGTGTGTTGTTTCTTTATTGCAATTGTTACATATGGTGGCGGTCATGGGGTCACCAATTTGGCAAGCCGGCTAAACGGCTAGATGAGTTCGATCCCTATTGACCCCGATCAAACTACATTGTGGCCATTTTTTAAAATATATACAATATGTTCATTGGAATGTTTGTTGTGCATCCGCCATTGGAACCCACCCCATGTATGTTTTTTTATAATACTTATGTGGTAATTGGGTGGCGGGGGTGGTGGCCCACCACCCCACTATGTTTTAATTATTTTTTAATATTTTTAAAACGAACTATTTAAAAAATTTGATTGAATTTTGGGTTTTACTAGACAAATTCAGTCATTCTAGTAGCTAGAATCCATGTGCCAGAAAATTCCAAATTGTTGCCTCGTTAGTGGCTAACACCGGTCCTAGTTTGACCAAAACTTTGACCTCAAATATCTTGAGCCTATGAACTCAGATTTGAGTGACGTTCATGCTATTGGAATCAATACAACGAGCACTACGATTGGTTCTAGTTTAGGTGAAATGAAAAAACTTTTATTTTTGAGCTATTTTGAGCCACTTTTGAATTTTGAGCATTTCTAGAGCCACTTGGATCATTCCTCCCCACTGCAGAGCTTTTGTCCCTCCAAAGGCATGAACTTAATCTGCAACTATTGTGTTACATTATCTGCACAACAAGTGTCTTTACAGATCACACTTCCTTCTGCTTCTCCTTCACCCTTGTTCTTTGAAGCTATAAGTGATGAATCGACACCTACGTCCTCTGCAAACTTGTAGTACAATCTTTGCAAACAACATGTTCAATTACATGACTAATCATGATCCAAGCATCCCCATACTTGTCAAGAGTTTATAACACACACTTTGTGGTTAATTTTACAGCATAATAGAAACCAATACCTCAACTATCAATAAAAGGCCAAAACATTATCATTGCTTTCATAAGTTATGGAAAACACATCATCACTTTTACATTTATATTGAAACACATGATTTAAAAAATGTAGCCATGAAAAGCTACCATATTTAGTAAAACCATGTCTCACTCATAAAAGCGAATGGGTCATCGTCGTGAGCTGATTCACTTGTTGTAAAATCTTCACCAACTGGTAACTACATGGGAGCTTTTTCCTTGATACATTGTTTTGGATGGAGCCTCCAACATGTGACTCTTTGATGTCCACCTTTGTTGGAATGATTACAAAAATTATTCTTCCTCGAGACCTGCTTAACCTTCTTCCTTCCCTGATGTAGAGAAGACATTTCACACCTAATCTTCTTTCTTGTTGCCATTCTCTTCCAGCACTCAACAACCACATGGTTATGAAAACCACAAAAACTACATAGTTTTCAATGCCATGATTTATGCTCATCATTAACAATATGCTTGTAATCAAAATTAACTTTAGAATACTCAGACTTGTATACCTCTCTTGGCTATCTCTGGTGCGACCCTCGTGATGAGATTTCTACACAATGTACACTATCATGGGAGGATTGTGATATGTTCCCATCATCTTGTTTCCTCGATGGTTTCGACAATGCCTTGGAAACTTTTGCTACCTTCAAGAACTCTCCTTTAGTGTAACCCAAACCTACAAATCAAGGTCTTCGTACAACCTCCAATGGCCAAGTCATTCCTTGGCCATTAACACCAAGTCCTCCTCCTTTATACTCAATCTTGGTAAGGATTCTCATGCCAGTTCCTAAAATGGGTACCTCTATGTTTACAATAGAAATAACATCATGTGAAAATGAAACTGAATAACGATCAACACTATTTATGTCATCTATGGATTCTGAAGCAAGTGATGATGGCTTCGTTAAGCCTTCATTGTGCTTCAATTTTTCCAAGGCCTCCTTCGTGGCTCATAACTAAAGCTGTAATCTCTACTTCTCCTCTTTTTTTTCTCATAGATGTCTCCTAAATTCAGCATTCTCTGCTTGAAGGCTCTAATGGGTCTCCTCATTTGAATGATGAGAAGACAATGAAGAAGAAGAATTTTCACTAGAAGGAGTAGATAGAGCATTGCCCTCTGCTCTTTCTTTCTTCTATTTCTCTCTTGTGATTTTCTCCTCATAATCTCCAGAAATTATGTCCACCATACATGACATCCTGAGGAGGTCCTCATAAATATCTTTGTTGCTGTCCATTTTCTTTCTAGCTACACGTTCAATCTCTGATTATCATTCACACTCGCAATTCACATGAGTGAGAAGACCGCTCTGATACCAAACTTGATTCGGATCTCTTGAGCTACTAGAATTAACCAAGATCTTTTACTTCTACGATGTTAGCATAATTGCATGTGAAAGAGTATAAAAATCTACATGATTTAAAGAAGATTAACATAATGACAACCATCAAATCAAAGAACACAAACACATTGATAACGAAGTTCATCCAGCGTCGATTATGTCTTTGGGCCCAATGTCAAGAGTTGGGAGGCCTCTTCATTAAATGCTACAAAATGATGATGATGGACAAGGTATATTCTTTTTCATTACAAGGGTGAATTCCCTCAATCAGAGTGTCATGTCTCTCCACGAAACGTTCTCTTATAGGAACTCTCACTCAAATGAAACCTCCTCCAGTATGACAAGCTAATAAATTCTCACATGACGTGGTATAAGAGCATCCTTAAACATAATGGTATCAAGGATCTCAACAATAAAAACATCATCTCATCAAAACAAAAGAAAAACATGGCATCACTACGTCATATATCTCCACTTTCGGGGATGACCTGAAAATGCAAAGCTCTGTTGTAGAAACAAACACCACCATTGAATTCGTGACACGAAATCGTATCGAATGACTACAAACTTGACCCATTTTTGACACCTTCAAAATTTGGGTCCTCAGGAATCTCAAAGATTCCCTCAAAGAATGGGCACAAAATCCATTGCTCGGATGAAACATCTGAGCACACTACTATGCTCCTTGATTTTTGAGAGGAATGACTATAAAGTCGGCATCATTTTTCCTCTATTAAAAATTAGCTTCCAAGGGAGTCTTTAAAATTCATCAAGATTCTGACAAGATTCCTCATTGCTGATTGCCTAAAATTTTGCTACTCAAATGATCAAATCGACCACACCATAACATTACCTTCGAAATTCTAGTTTGTTTGAGTATAAACTTGCCATGAGTATGTCACTCTGAAAAATCACCCTCGAGGGAATCTTTTAGATTTTTCTAACATTCTACATGGAATATTCTCTTGGAATATTCTTGCATCAAAAATTATGCCTAGCCTTGGCATAATTCCGCCTCAACTCCTTATTCTGCATGGGCTCTTGTTCTCAAACTTTGATCTATGTACCGTTACATGTAAATGAAGGGTTTACATAATTTTTTTGAGGCATTAATTAAAGGAAGTCTTTTATCTGTGTTGGTAACCATTGCTAACTTTGGTTGGTGAGTTTTGGATTCCAACCCCATGACCTCACCAATTCTAATGAGTTGTTTCTGGTTATGCATTTAATTGGATTTGGTTATGCTCTAGTGATGCTTAGTTTATGTTTGAATGCAATAGTTAAACATATACAATGGTGTGTTGTTTTTTTATTGGCACCATTACATATGGTAGTGGGCATGGGGCCGGTTATTTAGTGGGTTAGCCAAATGGTCGGGCAGGTTCATTCCCGGTTATTTAGCAGGTTAGCCAAATGGCCGCGCAGATTCATTCCCTGTCAGCCACAGTCAAATGACAATGTGGCCATTTTTTTAAATATATGTGATATGTCCATTGGACCATTTGGTGTGGGTCCGATATTGGTGGTCCGCCACATATATGTTTTGTTTATAATACATATGCAATGAGTGGGATGGTTGGGGTAGTGGCACGCCACCCCCTTTTTTTAATTATTTTTTCATTTTTTTAAAATACAGTATTTACAAAATTTTGACTGAATTTTGGGGTTTACTAGACAAATTAACAAGGTGAAAATTCCAAATTGTTGCCTCGTACAAAGAGAACTACAATCTGGTTCTCATTTGAGTGAAATCTGGGAACTTTTATTTTTGAGATACTTTGAGTCACTTATGAATTTTGAGCGTTTATGGAGCCACCTACATAAGTTTTCCATGTCATCAACCTTTGTTTCCATCTTCCTCTACTATCGGGTTGCCCACTTTCCTTGTATGGCATATACCTCTGAGTTCAATGCTTACATATTCAAATTTTGAATCATCATCTTTTGTACCCAAGTCTAGTCCTTTGACATGCCGAGTCTCCAAGCGTGATTCCTCCAAGGGGTTGCCTATTATGAGGAGTGTGCCTCTTAGGGACATACACATGCACATCATTGGCTTCAGAAATCAATATCAACATCACGTGGGGTCCCATCCAAGAGGAGTTAGCTTGTATGGAATGAGAAGGGGACTCCACAAATGCAACAACTTTTAGAGGGCAAAATTTATGGCAGATTTAGTTGATTAGGTATCATATGTTTTGCATAAGTGAGGCTAGCTTAATCAATACATGTACACCATTGATCTATACTAGGATTTGAAATTCCTCTTAGGAAGAATTCTGATAGACCACTTCGATCACTAAGCTAGCATCCTACACTCTTTAGAGCACCTTCAACATTATTTGAGAGACATAAATTAACAATTAAGCTGCATCAAGGAGTGTCTTGGCATTCCTCCCCGAGTAAGGAGTACCCTTTAAAACCCTATTCATGCTACATCCCTCACTTTAGCCTTACTATACATAAGTATATTTTACATTATAACTACATAGTTCAGTATATAATTTTCTATTTTTATCCTTTGTAAAACATTATCTCCTACACTTCTCTGCACTTTAGTAGAAAACTGACATAGCATTTCTAACATATCTATATAAATTCCAATTTAAAAAAAAATACAATATTTAAAAAAAAAATATCATACATACACAGTTTACATAGTAAAAGCTTATAGTTAAAAGCTTACACAGTTTACATATTAAAAGCTTATAGTTAAAAGCTTACGGAAGTAAATAAATAATGTAGTAAATGTAGTATAAGATAGGGATTCGATATATCTATATGAACTCTAAATAAAGTCGGCGGCATTGATATTCAGTGTATATATATCTTAGTCAAACACTGCAACCACACGAGTCACTTTGCCCGATAAACAGTGTATTTTGGTCTTTGGGTATTTTGTTGTCGGCCTTTATATTTTCAGGAAATTTATAACTTTATACGATAGATGTGCCCATGCTTTTGATTCGCAGGAGGTGCTGTGTTTCAAGTAATAGCCGCACAGATTCCCAGCATAGTTTATGGTCTATGCTCAAAAATTGTTGCACATGTGCTGGAATAGCTTTTACATTTATCCACGAATATGAAACGCTTCTTTTTCATATTAATATAAAAAAGGTAGTAGCCTTAAGATCTCCTTTATCTCTAAAGAAAGATTATTAGGTTATTGATGAAAGTACCCTTCGTTTTCAAAAGTAAGTGGTGTACTTTGTATCTTTCGCATAAATTCGGTGTTGGTTGGTTCGTTGCCTTAGAACAGTAAATTAGTGGGTATTTTCTCTAAAGTTTTAGGGTTTTTCTATTTCTACTTCTATAATATTATAAATGTTATTTGATATGATATGCTAGGGAATAGTTATGAGTGCTCTCTCTACACTCGTTCTGTTATTACTCGAAGCGCAATGACTATTCCCCTCACATGTCAAATAGTATTTATAATACTATAGAAATTAAAATAAAAAAGCCAAAATTCTATAACGACTTGTCCTTGGAATGACATCCAGACTTGTACTAGGAATGACATCCAATAACTTTATATTGGATTAATGTATACCCAAAAGAAACCCAACAAGTATCACGGGTTATAATGACTTTATTTGTAATTACTAGCAATTGTCCCAAAAGGTACAAAGAGAGGCCGATAGATTTATGAAGTTGGAATTGTTGAATTTTTATAAAAGGTTGGGCCACCTTCTCAACTGCTATTGATATTGTACAGTTTATTGCAAAGCAGCATGTCAAAGCAGAAATACTTAAAGAAAACCACAAGACTTTCTATTCATTCACATGCAGTTAAAAATGTTGACATGATTGAAACAAAAAAGAAGAGAATTTGAAAATTTCATGTAAATGTATTCTAATTTAAAAACAAACAACTAACCACTCTATAAATGTCATTGCAGAAGCCCATGTAAGGTATACATATTCCTATAATACATTTTTTAAAACAAAAAAGAAAGATAACTTAACGTGAGTAGCATAACATCTGGCATTCCATGAACAATAAAAACAACACTCAAAAGGCCAAATCTATGTAAACTGAGTTTTTTATTAAAAGTGTAGGTACATAAACACTTATGACACTCCATAACTATGCATCATGTCTGGTGGAACATACTAGACTTATTACACTTGAATACTTCAAAATATTTTACTTGGTATTGTGTGTTTATTACAAGCAAATATACAGGAGATAGGTACATGCTTTGCAATGTATTTTTTGAAATTTTACATATGGTCTACACATAGAGACATGTTTGGTAGGTAATAACTAAACATATATACAATGAAAGTATTCTTTGCCTTCTAAACATATGTACAATAAGAGCATTCTATTACATATAGATGTAATTGACAATTAGAAGCTAATCATATATGCATGATGGGGCATAGCATAGGCAACAGAGTTGTTCCTGCAATTGACGCTGCATTTTCTTGTGTGTGTCACTTTCATGGATGTGAATTGTTATCTTAAGTATTTATTTTACCTTCTTTAACAATCCAATGGTTGGACTCAAACAGTAAAGAGGCAATGTTTGTTGGGGCAGGATGCTGAATTTCTTGTAAATACTCATACAACAATCATAAATAGCTTGTATTCATACCTGTTTCCATCAAAAAACAAAACATTGTAAGTGACAATGGATGTGTTTGACGAAAGCATGTTTTTTAAAGCGCTGAAGTAAAATATTTTTTTTTTTTTTTAATTTCTAAATTGCAGTGAATGCTAGACCTTGTTGTTCTTGGCAAGAAATATTTTGTTTGAATATTTGAAATAAAATAAATGATTTCAAACTAATATAAAACCATATGAGGTTAAATGTAATAGAAAGCAAATGTATGTGAAATTTGGTTATTGCAACAAGTGGTGTTTACCATGTGGGTAATTCTGGAAAATAGGTTGTACGATTGGCTAGAGTATGTTCTCCTGCATAGATTTTGATGGAAGCAATGATTCCTCTTGTTGTCTACACTTAAGATATGGATTCTCGTGCATTTGTGCAATCCCTGAGAATGGGAATGCTGAATTGATTTGAATGTCTGCCAATGACCGCACTCTTGAAATTGCAGTGAACGTTAGCCCTTGTCGTTCTTTGGTGCCGATGTCTACTGTTGCTTTGTCTAATGTCATTCCTTGTGACTTGTGTATCGTTAAAGCCCATGCCGTTTGAAGTGGTATTTGACGGTGTGCACCCCTTGTGATGGGAGAAATGGGTACATATGTTGGGTGTGAAATGTCCCATGGTGTTCCTTTGTATTGTATAAAGTCAACAACCACAAAGGATGGTAATTCTGGGGGCTTTGAACCAATAGAATAAAATATTGAGATGACCTTCCCAAGTGCGCCATTGACGAGGCCTGCATGTACCCATAAGTTTCTGGTGAGCATAACCTTTTGTTCATTGCATAAGAGAAATTTTGCAGCCAAATGCTCATCTTCTATTGTAGTAGGAGTTTTCTGCCTTTGTTGTTCTACAGAGCAAACCGCTATTGGGATGTTCAATTTTTTAAGCATTTTCTTATTATACAAAACAACTGAGTTGTTTATTGCATATAGGTGCATGGATTCTTCAAATGTGCATTGCTCTTCATGTGTAAGAGACGAACTTGTTCTTGACATTAGGTGTTGCCAATCTTTAAGTGTAGATATTCCATTTTTGAGATTTGTGAGTATTTGCCGGAAAGCAATTTGGGACGGGCTATCTCCTTGTTCACGAAAAACGGTTGAAAGTGTTATGAATATGTCGAAGTTGCGCCAAAGTGCAGTGCCACGCAATGTCCCAGCGTATAAAGGAATGTCTTTTACAGGTGGTAGCTGGTCTAAATCTCCGACAAGGATAATTGAGCGATTACCAAATGGTGCATTTCGATGAAGAGGGAATGCCTCTTTTAGACGATCGTCAATGCGAGTAAGCATTTTTGGACCAATGAAGCTCATTTCATCAATGAGAATGTACTCTACATGACGGAGTTGCTCTTGCAGTTGTAGGAGTGGTTGGCCTTCAAGAGGATGCATTGTTTGGATAGGGATACGAAGGGCAGAGTGAATTGTGAGGGCATTTATGTTGAAAGCTGCAACGCTTGTTGGTGCAAGTAACAACAAAGGGTTTTTGTTTGCTGGTGAGTTTTCCACAAATGCATGGTGTAGACATTTAATCAAATGGGATTTTCCTGTCCCAGCTGTTCCTTGTATGATGATTTTGCGTGGGGGTTTTGGTGAAGGGGTTTTAAAGTGTGAAAAAATAGTGGTGAAGGCTATGTTTTGGGTAGGAGATAATGTGTGATCTTGGGGAAGGTTGGAAAAAGAATGATGTTGGTTTTGAATCGTTGAGCGGTTGAATTCAACGAAATTTATGGCAGTTTCTTGCAAGTGGGGAGGGATAGTATTATGTGACCAATTGTGGTTGGCATCGAAGTCACGGTAGCCAATCATTTCAAGGTCATCAATTGCAATATTGTAACCTGGGTGAAGCTGTGAGAGGATTTGCCATTCATTCATCTGCATGGAATTAGGAGGGATGTCGAGGGTAGTTTGATCTTCAGTATGTGGGGTTTGTGGGTTTTCAATTTCACGATGGACATGCCATGGTGTATATGTACCCTTTTTTTGTTCCCAGTGTGCAATAATTTCTGCATCAGTTGAACCAATATCATTGGGGAGTGTTCGGAAGGGGAAATACAATATTAATTCACTCCAGCAAAAAGTGGCATAAGAAGGATCATCAAAGGAAGGAATGACATCGTAACGGGGCAATACATGTACAATCATTGGTGGGAATATGTGTTTCCATTGATTTTTTTTTCCACTGGGAAGACTATGGCCATGAGCGTGAAGCTTCAAGGAGGGGCAGTGATTCCAATGAGACAAGCCTGTTCATGTATGCAAGGATAAAGTTTGGTGTCAAACCAGGGTTCTCAGTATCTTGTGAAACACATTTGAAAATAGTCTTGTTGACATTCAAAGACCGAAATGTACGGCTGCTGAGAGAAAAAGGTAGCTTTTGCAACATATGGCATATTTCTTGTGCTCCAATGTCTCTATCTGCAATGGTTTCTGTAAGGAGTTTTCGGATAACGGCAACAGTAGGTGCTTCTGGAATGGCGCTTTGTGATAGCCATGATAGCATTTGACGGTAGCTCTCAGATCTTGTTTCTGATTTTGCTGCATATTTTGAAATATATATTTAACACAGCATGGCGAGAAAGCACTGGTTGGAAATCAACATTTTCTCTCCAAATAGAGAGTAGATCGGCATTGTGAATATTCAATATTTCATCATTGTGTGCAGGGACATAGGTTTTATGACCTTTATCATCAATGAAAAGTGAAGATGTGGACTTCAACTCCCATGCTACTCCATACCAGCAGCTAAGTACATTGTCTTTCTTGCGAAGACAAGAAGACTCATGACACTTTGTATGGCGTTGAATGCAGTTGACAAGCTCTGTATAGTCTTCAAATTGATTGAATGTGAATATTGATGCTGTGTCAAGGAGACATGGGTTATGAATTGTTGATTGCTGATGCGGAATATTTCGGTGTTCTGCTTGACGTGGATACCAGGTTGTTACATAGTGGTCGAAATATTTCTGTGCATTAGCAATTTCTAATGCATTGTTCCAGTCAATTGTGTCCATGTTTGGTGCATTTTGCAGCCAGAGGAAGCCATGAATGTGTGAAAATCCTCTATGTTGACATTCGTATCTGAATATAATATGAAGGTAAAATCTTGTTAAAACATATATATGCAATGTAGAAAATTAATGTAGAAGGAAATGGATATTAGAAAATACCTGCACCAATAGTCTACTGCATGGAGGCCTTTTTGCAGGATTTCTTCGAGAAAAGCTGTAAATCTGCAATGCATATATTGGGCTGTTAGATGTGGGTTCTTAATAATGTTTTGGATTTTCCATTGGAAGTGGTTGACTGAATTGGAAGGAACACTGTCAGGCATGATCATGTGCAAGTCATGCCATTTAGTATCAGCCACACTGAGAGTGAAAAAGAATGTCGGAATTCCTATTTGCGTGATCATGTCAGTCAGCTCAGATCGTCGTCTATTCCAGAAAGACCGTGTTCCCCGTAGTGCTGAACCGAACCACATTATTTTCTCTGGAAATCTTGAATCTGGAGAGTCACGAAGACACTGTCGTAGGTCTGAAACCGTTGTTGGCAAGTTGTTCTCAATGTACCTTTTCACAAAAACACTAGCAGTAGTTTGGCTACGATGGCGCATTAGAATGCTATAAAGTTAATAGCGGAATCTTGGGTGTTGGGTTATCTTGGTAGTGCAGCAAGTGTAAAGCATATTCATGCATCTCAACTTTTGTAAGTCTTGGTTGCATGATCATGGCAATTCCTGTAGGGAAGAGTGTGGGGAATGCCATGGCAAAGAGGCCTATGGTGTTGTATTCATTCATAGTTTTTAAAGATATTGGAGGCCAATCGATAGAGCTTGTTGAATTTGAATGGGTCAAGTGCAAATAATTACAAATGTGCTCAAACTCAGTACTTGAATTTGGGAGTATTGGAACAAAAGAAGAGGGTTGGATTTCTAATGGAGGTAGCATGACATCAATATCATAAGTAGAATCAATATTGGTTTGATGGGGTTCAAAAGAGGAGGTGGTTACATTATGGAGAAGAGAAGAAATATCGGTAGGGTGATCTGGTAGTGCAGAAATAGCAGATGAATTGAATTGAACATCATAGTAGTAAGGGTCATTTTTTGTTTTGTATTCAAGGGCTGCAAGGACACGTGATTTGCAAACGAAGAATTCATAAGCCTTTTCAGATGGATTTTTCCTTTTCACAATGAGGATGTCTAAGTTAGAAATCATTCGGGGAAAGTATTTGGCAATAGTGGTGATGTCTTGAGGGAAGCTAATTGTATGGCCACTATATTTGTATTGACCACCACGAGCATGAGTGACTTGTAGAATGGGGTTTACACGTGCAATGAACATTTCTTCAACTTGTATTAACTGTTGAAGGACATAGGGTTGTTCACCAGGGTTCATGTTGTTTAGTTCAGAAAAACGATTGGTAGATTTAGATGATGCACAACGAAAACAAGAAAGTCTACCTTGTAAAAGCTTTGTTTTCATTCCTGGGTATGCTTCTTTGCATATTGTGCAAACATGCATGCTAGAAAGTTCATCAATCCTTTCTCGAAAGCGACGGTGTTCTTCATTAAGGGGAGGGTTATATTGGATTTGATGAAGGTGAGATGGGTTGGTTTGTGTAGTTGGGAGAGCATTTGAGGTGGGAAGGGATGTAGAGGAATTTGTAGGGTTGTTGCGGTTTTTATAAAGTAGTCGCCGCCGTGCATTTATTGTATCCTTTCGCTGTGCATAAAGAAGACGTTGCCGCTCGTGTTTGTCCGCATTTTGATTGTTTTTTGGCATATCTAAACAAGTACAAACAATTAGTGTTAATTTTCATAAACAAGTGTTGCATGTTTGGAGAATGTATTACAAGTTTTAGAAATATTTTTTTTATTTGAACATCAGCGAATGTAGGTAGATTAGGTAGAAGGAAAAACATGCAATTAGGAGTACTATAAAATCATATGTTATTCTGGCATCTATTATTGAGAGGAGGAGCAAGATAGCCAAGATTTTGCTACCTCCTTCTTCTTCTTTTTTTAACAAGTTTGAACGATAGCATGAATAGATTAGCAAGCAAGAGATCAATGTATAAACATGTAAACAACGAACGGGAAAAGTATGTAGTAAGTATTTACAAATGTTGATATCTATATTATGTAAAATGAGAAGTGGTAAACATACATATTTTGGAATAACTGGAAGAGAGTATTTGCAGCAACAGTGTGCATCACAATAACATGGGTGTAATTTACAATAATATGAAACAATGAGTTGTGCAAAAATGTTTGTTTATGTAAAAACAGTAGTGTTTGAAGAGACCCTAAAAAACATTTCAAAGGCGACGAACAACAGGCCGTTTTGAAGTGGACATTGATTGAATGTCATTGAGGACTTCTTTCCATGCATAGGCATATTGAATTTCTTTTGAATTTATCAGTATTGGTTGCAAGCGTTGAACACCATTGAAGTAATCTTCTTTAATGGAAAGTGTTAGCAGGAAGCGGTGTCCTGAAATTCGGCCACAAATCTCCTGCAGATCAGTTGGTTCGATAGAAAGAAGGAACATGTCTTTTGCCGTGATGCCCATGATCTCGTTTCCTGCATCATTGAAAGCTGTGACATTCTGCAGGTGCCCGGTGTGGTCATGTAGCTCAATTTTAAGTTTGTAACAGTAGTCACAATCTGGGAAGTTGACGTTACATTTTGTACAATGCCAAAGATTGTTAGAATGCTCCACAACCTTCTTCATGCATTGTTTGCCATTGAAATCTAATGGACATGCTAGAAAGTAGAAGTCGTCCATGTGAAGAGAAGTTATTGTTGCACGAACTGAAACCCATATTGCTTTATCGGAGGTTTGCATGCCAAAAATTTCATGAAACGTCTTTCGTGGTAGGGCACGTTTCGAAGCAACACCATAGTTTCTACTCAAAGATGGAGAAGAAGAGCTATAACCTGTTTCACGGAACCATGCATGTAGTTGATGAGTTTCTTCAAATTGTGGATTTATGATGAGAGTGCTTGTTGATATCGTCCCTATTGTGGTGCCATTAAATTCAGAGACACGACCTCCTTTGATTGCAAGGATTGGTGGGTTGTCTAAAGAGTAGAATTCAGCAAGGTTTTGTCCTATAAAGTCACAATGGTCTCCCCATAATGTCACATCAATGCTAAAACCCGACTTGTCTTTTAATATGAGTGTTCTCCTTAATGTTTCACTTCCTTCTTTTCGTCGAATTGTTGATGCAGGTGAGGTGAAAGTAACAACATCAATGACATCCACATTCGTATTTGGACTTGCACTTTTTATTTCAGCAATAGTCTTGAAGTGAAAGCTCTGGTAAGGAAACGTTGGATCATCTATGGGACATGGATTGATAGTGGAAGCAGCAAACAAGTAAATTTCCCATTTTTTCTTGAGGTGGTTGTAGTTTGGATTTGCTTCTTTAATTGTGCCATTTGAAGCAATGTATAGCTGCTCAACTTGAATTAGACTGTAAAGAGATTCAACCAATTCAGCAAATGCAGAAAGGTGGATCTCTTCCTTATCACGATTGATAAGATCAAACCCAAAAACTTTTCCTGACCCTCGCACATTGTTGTAAGTATTCAATGATGTTTTTGCATATGCTCTACCTTGGATAGACCAATATTTTCGAGCAGGATTGAGTGCCGTGAATGGAATTGTTGTAGTTGTTGCCGTAATTGGTGGAGTAACTACAGAGGGAAAGGTATCTATTGTTGATGAAGAGCTAACTTGGGATGTACTTTCCTTTTCATGTAGCAGTGTTTGATGAGTCCTTCGTCAATGATGCTGAGCGCATCACAACTTCAAGCTCAACCACTCGGATGGACCTTATGTAAACAAATGAGAAATGAATTAATGAAGATTTTTTTTTTTCTATGTAATGTAGGAAGCGTATAGAAGACAAAAAATAGAAAAGGGAAAATTCAAATGTTGGGCCTTACGAGGAGGTTTGAAGCACCGTGCAAGCTGCTTTTTTAAGCAGAATTATTGAGCCAATTTGAATGTCTTCAGATGCAACTTGTTGGTTATATGTTGATGGTAGCAAAGTCTTGTGTTGATGTGTTCCATCAAATAAAGTAATGCAAAAGTGTGAGGATGTTGTTTTTGATGATGTAACAGAACCAATATTGATTATCTGGAGCATTGGTTGAATATCAGTGGAACCATTCAACAGCAGAGGAATGGCATTTGCAGGCAATGCTGGCTCCATAATATTAATAGAGGGATTCTATTCCTGTGATAGTAGTATCTGGAATTCACCAAATCACCACAGCACAAAAGTCATGTAAAGAATAATGTGATGTGAATGAGGGAACTAATATAGCAAGGCTAACTTTCGATGGTGAAACAATAATAAGGGCAGAAGGTTTGAGAGTAAATTGTCATTCACAACACTATTAAAGATGATATGACCTTGTAGGTGTTGCCAGTTAAGGTTAGCTCAGGTAGAAGTACTAGTGCATCAAAAGATCCATGTGATATTAATTTGGACTCAGCTGTTTTTTCAATAGTAACATCTATTGATTCCATTAATTCTGAGAAGATTTCAAACAGAAATCTCTTGCAGCCTTGCAAGTGAAATTAGGAATGGAATTCTTCTGCAGGAAGAACATGGGATTTCATATTAGCCGTTGTTGAATCAAATAAACAAATTGTCGGCTGTCCACATAGACACCGTGTGCAATTTAGGAGACTGATTCTTCGAAGATGAAGAATCTGAGTCAGTGGATCTGGGCAGATTCTCCACAGTGAGTGGAGGAAGTCCTAACAACCATCTGGATTGACGGTGAGGGTCGGATGTAGTCAAAATGACTGGTATATTTTACCAGATAAATTTTAAGGTGATATTCTTTAAGCTTCAAAAATGATAGCACTCGGGTACTTAAAAAGAAAAAATACACTAAAAATGACAATCAACAAACAAAGTGAAAGTACCTTGTCTGATAAACATCAATTACTGGAGATGAAACCCAGTCTCTCAATGAGTAACAGAGAAGGATGGCCAAATGTACGGTTACGGTTACTTTTGAGCTTCGCCCGAACCTCAGATTGAGGGGCCAAGTACTCTCGTGAAGACGAGCACCCTCCCAAAAAATGAAGACAAAGTAGGTCCATCCGTTTGAGGTACCAGGACAGCCCATCCCAGCCACCTTAGGTAAGTACCTAGAAGCATTGGCCACTAGAGATACCTCAAATCACAGACATTACCAGGGGGGACATAGTCGTAGACATCACACTGTGTGGGCAGGATACCTGAGTCCCCGACTCAGTTCCGAAATCCTCGAAGGGACCCCCGTTACACAAAATGCCCAAAGGAGTTGTGAAATAAGGCGGGCTACCTTCGATTACAATCCAATGTTGTCTCGTATTTCGCTCCGTTGTGAGTGGAGTGGTCCTGGTAATATGAGTGCAGAAGGATTTTTCACTCTTTAACGACACTAGTTTGATTTGCAACCTTGGGTAGTTGACTCACTCTCTTATCCCAAGGTCCTAATCTATCTAATGCTGGTTTGCTCTAAAAAAGAGTATCTGATTGATTTTAGTGGAAATTTTAGTCTACTTTCTTATTTGTCTTTGGAGGTGGTGTTGACAATGAATATGATGAGACTCTCGACTCAATAAACCGTGCAGAACAATGTTGTACAAAAAATATTTCAATTTCTTATGCAAACAAGTCTTATTCTACACATGTATTATTTCACATATTCATGTATTCATCAGTGCATATAAAGTCATTCAACACTTTGCATAGACGAAAGTTCCTTTTCTCAATATTCCCTAACAATTATTGAACCAAAACAAAGTAGCCTACAACTATTTTGACAGAATGAGATATACAGTTTAGCAGCTAAATATAGTTTATACAGTTTACCTGAAGAATGCATGGCTCTAAACTTAAGTTCTTTATCCTTCCCATTTTCCATGTTCAAAGGGACGCTCTTATGTATTAACATGCAAAGTAAGGCTAAAAAAACTTTTAATACTTTTCTTTTACAAACCCACTTCTCTATATAAATCTTAAATAACTTTTTATACATTTTCTTTTCTACAAACCCACTTCCCTATATAAATCTTAAATATTTTTTTATAGATGAAAATAGGTACTTATCTCTGAAATCGTTAAAGGAAAAGTCGAAAACCACGATATTATTTATTTAAATTTGAGTTATCTTAATTAAATTACTAAGTGAAAATCCTTTTTTCTAAAATAAAATTAGTTATTACATCATAATATTATAATATTGTAAATAAATATTAAAAAAATTAAGTTGAATGTAAAACACGAATATTGTGGATACTGGTAATTTTACTAAGTCATATTTACCTAATCTATTCTAACATTACAACCCCAATATTGTGGATACTGGTAATTTGACTAAGTCATATTTACCTAATCTATTCTAACATTACAACTAGAATATTGTGGATACTGGTAATTTGACCAAGTCATATTTACCTAATCTATTCTAACATTACAATTGTGGATACTGGTAATTTGACTAAGTCATATTTACCTAATCTATTCTAACATTACAACCCGAATATTGTGGATACTGGTAATTTGACCAAGTCATATTTACCTAATCTATTCTAACATTACAACCCTGGCATGAAAAAATTAATGATACTTTAAAAACTTAAATGTTTTTAAACATAATACTTATCTCTGAAATCGTTAAAGGAAAAGTCCAAAACCACGATATTATTTATTTAAATTTGAGTTATCTTAATTAAATTACTAAGTGAAAATCTTTTTTTCTAAAATAAAACTAATATTAAGAAAAATATCATAATATTATAAAAAAATATTAAAATGTGATACAAGGAAAATGAAAGTGTTTTAATAATTTAAAAAACGTTAAAAATAAAATTAATAATTTTTGTTTATATAATAAAAGATTTTTAAATTTTAATGTATTTATTTTTTTCAAAGAAAGATATTTATTGTTTGATTTTACTAGTTAGTCAGACAAATAATCCTCGAAGTCTTTAGCCTATAAATAAGCTGATTGTTTGATTGTACTAGTTAGTCAGACAAATAATCCTGGACGTCTTTAGCCTATAAATAAGCTGCATCAAACACGAATATTGTGGATATTGGTAATTTGACTAAGTCATATTTACCTAATCTATTCTAACATTACAACCCGAATATTGTGGATACTGGTAATTTGACCAAGTCATATTTAAAGGCCTATAAATAATCTGCATCAAACACGAATATTGTGGATATTGGTAATTTGACTAAGTCATATTTACCTAATCTATTTTAACATTACAACCCGAATATTGTGGATACTGGTAATTTGACCAAGTCATATTTACCTAATCTATTCTAACATTACAACGCTAGCATGAAAAATTTAATGATACTTTAAAAACTTAAAGGTTTTTAAACATAGGCCTTAAAAAAGTTAGATTAATGTAAAGAAATATCATGACAAATTTCATGTAGTATTACTTAAAATGAATGACTTTAAATTGTGATACAATAAATATAAAAATAAATTACTTCAATTGTGATACGAGGAAAATGAAAACTTGTGTTAAGAAAAATGTCATATAGTATTACTAAAAATGAATGACTTAAATTGTGATACAAGGAAAATGAAAGTCTTTTAATAATTTAAAAAAAGTTAAAAATAAAATTAATAATTTTTTTTTTTTTTTTATATAATAAAAAGATTTTTGAGCTTGCAACTAAAAACTATTGAAAAGTTAAAACTCATTCACTGTGTTGAAAAAATAAATTTTACATATTTAACTACATATTTTTTGTGCTGTAACATATAGTAACAACCAATAAAATTGTTCACTATAATTTTGTCCTCTGGTATGCAGAAAATACTCCAGCTATGGAGTACATCCTGGTAACCAGTAAAATTGCTCACAAACATAACAGTCATTTCATCAATATCTAGATCTCTCCATAAACCACACCAATCGCATGAAATAAATGAAAACTACTAAACTATTTATTCTCAGTCCATGCTTTTTTTGGGAATTATCTGGATCTCTCCATAAACCACACACAAATTAAAATAAAAAAATAAAAATTGATGCATTGTTTTCCATTGTTTTCCATAAGCTTTCTGTACATTTATGCTCTGTTGGATGCAACATAAAAGACAGTGAGTGCCTTTCAGTCGATTTAAATAGCATACCAGAAATGCGGGAGGATTGGTTAAGGGCTGCCTTCCATGTCTGGATGCATTCCACCATGTCTGGATGCATTCCACGCTGGTGTTCTTCAAAGGCTTTAGCGTAATGGCCACTCTCAACGTAACAAAGGTCTTTAGGCTGAACATCACAAAACACAAGAAATAACTTAATAAAACGAAACCACAGCCACAGGAAAAGGAAATAATTTCTTAAAATCTGTTTAGTCATGAAAGAGTTATTTGCTTCAACTAAGGTCATAGACGGCCTGTCCGATTTCCCTCCTATAAGAGACTTAAAAACCAGCAAAAGAACTACTAACTCGATAGCTAAAATCAATATAATACCAGTAAAATCAGTGAGCCGGCTCCTGAATTGAAAAGTCACCAGAAATCAATTGCTTGCTACTGCAGGCACTTATCAGGCCATTAATGGCGGCACACATTTCATCTGCATTCAACCGATCAAACGAAACTCAGCGTTAATAAAACTTAAGGTTAATAAAAAAACATAAAGAAAAAACTCTTACAGCAGAGACGTTAAATAGATCATACCTTCTCAAATAACCATTACGTGAAAGATATGAATCCTGGAGTGTTGGCAATTGGGTTTTAATTGGCCTGCAATTAATAATCAACGCGGATGTTAATAATTGATACTGAGAAAAGACAGAATGATACGCAGGTCTACCTAACACAGCCAGGTATACTTAGTTTGAAAAGCATGTAGTTAAAGCTTACAGAATCGTAATTTTATAGGAGAACGGCACTGCTAAATGTTTAGTTGGCACCGGCATGAATAAAAATTGCACATATAGAGAAAACGCGTATGTCCGCAGGGACAAGCAATTAGCATAAACATTAAAACACACCATTGAGATGTTTTGAGCATACAATTGTTAGTTTAAATGTACTGTATTAAAAGAAATTTATTGGTGTAGTAAGTACCTGCGCTACGATTATGCGTTCAATTTTAACAACGGATCCATAGCTTAGGTCATTGTTCTCTTCCAAACACCAAGGGGATTCAGCTTAACACTCAATAAAAAGGGCAATATGAACTGACACATAAATATCTTTTGAAAATATCTTTCCAGAGTGACAAAAGAATTGGAAGAAGCAGTAATGCAACTCAAAGAGCCAGGTTCAATGCACAGCAGAACTGGAGGTGAAAAGAAGACAAAGCATATATTTGGAAAAAGCAGTGAACTTCAAATAAAAGGTTGAAACTGTCAAACTTGATGAAACGGTTCAACAACTGTACAAAAAAAGCAGTGAATTTTTTTTTGAAAATATCTTTGGAGACTGACAAAAAAATTGGAAAAAGAAATAATGCAACTCAAAGCGCCAGGTTCAATGCACAATAGAGCTGGAGGTGAAAAGAAGGCAAATAATATATTTGGCAAAAGCAATCAAATTCAAATCAACGGTTGAAACTGTCAAACTTGATCAAACGGTTCAGGTTAAAAGTGTAGACAATTGTTGATGCATAGAAAGGCTTATCGGCCTAATTAATTTTATAAAACCTATTATTGATGACGAGGATGGAAGTTTTGTTCCGTAGTTTTGGTTTTATTATATAACTAACTATTATGATTATTCAATAATATCTATTTGTAAGATTTAAACTATTAACCATAAACCCATCCATAAAAAACTCAACATTAAATTAATTTTTTTTTAATATGACTTTATATAAATGACTATTTATATTAATATTTTTTGATTGTACATAATATTTTCATTTAAAATAAAATGTTAGTTTAATTTATAGTTAAAAAAAGTGAATGCAAAGTTAAAAAAGAAACTCGTGTAAAAGTGTTTTAAATATGGTAAAATATTTTATAAATGAAAGTATGTTTTTTTATTGAATTGTAATATTTAATAATTTTTATTTTTTAAAGTTTTGGTAAAACGATATTATTGTTATGGTCTATAATAATTTAATAGGGTAGAAATTGTTGTTGGTGATTTAAACATTTAAGAATGTTTTAACTCAATATATATCTAAGATTTAATGGACAATAATTTTTATCCAATATTAATTAGTTATATAATTTTATATTAATTATTTTGATATACTTAATTTAATAAAATTATAACTAGTTGAATAGTCTATGTTATTATTAGTTTAACACATTTATTTTAGGAGAAATATATATTATTATTTTCTCAGGTTTACAATTTTATAACTTATTTATTAATAATAAATATGTTTTAAATACAAAATCATAATATTTTGTAATAAAAAGTACATAGTATAGCTCAATTGGTGATGGCCTTGTTATGAAGTATTATATAAACATGAAATCCAAGGTTCAAATGTTGTGTGGGTTAATGAATCTTTGCATTGAATACTAGAAACTTATCTATTTGACTTATGTATTGTGAATTAGTTTTATCTGTGGTGAATAATTGTTGGGTGAATGTTTATGATGGATTAAATTTAACTATGCTGAATATTTATGGTATCGCCAACTTTTATCTAATCAGGTATATATTAGACCAAAAATAACTCTGCAATAATAACATTGCGAGAACTATATAGAAACATACTTTCCTTTTATTTTATTTTATTTTTATAATGATTTTTCAAACTATAATCATTTAACCAAAAATGTCAAAACTTCAACCTAGCAAGGGGAAGTTGAGAAAAAAATACTCTATAATTTTCTTATTATCATATGGATTCCTTAAAAAAAGGAGAGGAGAGGTAAAACATAAAACTGATTTAGCTACAATTATTCACAAAAAATTCAAATTCTTAGAAAGTAATATATTAGTGTTTAAAACTAACCTACACAAAGCGACTACAAGAAATAGAAAATTGGAAACAATGAATTATTGAAAAAATTACACTGTGAGAGATACTATTAAAAAGTTAAAATAAAAACTAAATAACAATTTTGGCCGTAAGTAGAATGGAAAATAAATTAGTCATCAAACCTATCAAAGAGGAAATGAAAAGATAATCAAGTTGGATCATGAATTCAATAAAAAACAATAATTTCTAATATAAAACAATAGAAAGATGAGGACATATTAACAATAAGAAAAAAAAAATTAAAAATAAATGGCAAATTGAAACAACATATTTTATAGAAGTAATAAGATCGGTAAAAATGCTTGAGCATAAAAATAGATTGATCGATATTATGGTAAGCTATAGTGACTATAAATTTGTAGAAATTATGGTGTAGGTTTGCAACTTCTGATGAAATTTTAATGAAAATCACAAGACACAAACCTAGTCTACTACTCTGTGGAATTCAATTAAAAATTTAGGACATCAATCACAAACATGCAATGTGAAATAACGCACATGCACACATTATTTTTCTAGGGGAAGAAATATGATAAAAATCCCTATGCCTACTTGCATTACAGTTAATTTTCTCAACTAAGCACAACCTTCAAGTGAATAACCTATCTCTCTACTCACTAAGAAGCTCTTACCCAAACTTAGTCAATTTCTGCCTCTGCATGATCCCCTATTTCCTTGCGGAATTCCTTGAGAAATTAGGCCCCTTTATTTAGGAAATTCCTCAGGTCCTTTAGAAATTAGGCCTTCTTATTTAGGAAATTCCTCAAATTGATTGTGCAATTCCCAAACTTTATCATATGAATTAAGTACACTGAAGACTACTCTACAACTATTGTTACACTACCTTGGAATATCCACCATATCTAGGGAACTTGAATTATCTGCATGCACTTAATGAGCACACCCACCACTCGACTATGACATGTACCTCTAGTTCCCCTGAGCTGAGAGTACTTGCCAAAGGATCAACAACCTATAATGATCCCTTCAATATGTATTTAATACATTTCTTTCATGATAAAGTTTTCTTTAGCGGCATCCCACTTTTGTGGATATTTTCATCCACTTGTCTAGGATCTTCCATAAAAGCCCATTTTTCTCTCCTGTGGCGATTTTATGCTTTTCCAAGCTTAGCATATTTTTCCAGGTAAGCAATTTAATGGATTTTTCTCTCCCATCCATCAAGCTTATCTATAACTACATCTAGAATTTTTATCATGGGAGAATCATCCAATCTCATTTACCAATGAGATTTTAGTGTTGCTTTTTTCCTTTGGCAAAAATCTCATTTCTAAGTGTCTCATTCTTTACATAATTGATCCAATATTCTTCATGGCTTTTGCGTCATTCTTTCTAACGTAATTCAATCTAACCAAACAAGATTACAAGGAAAGGATATTACGTAATATGTATACTATTAAATATTAAAGTGCTTTTGTCTATACACATCTATCTATCTATATATATTAAATTCAAAAATAAATATATATTAGGTTGATTTTGCAAAATTGAATTATGATTGTTTATTTAGAATTATTTACATACTAATATCCAAATTATTCGTACTCTCTATATAAGTTACTTTATCATTACATTTTTAATGAGTTTGTGGAAAACCTGTGAGTAGTTTAAGAAACCAACGTTTCGGACTGACTTGGTGAGTCCATCATCAGGGCAATGAGATTGCTTTTGAGAAGAGAGAATGAATTTCTTAACCATATTAATAGTTAGCTTCTGGCTCTCGAAATTCTTATCTTCTCAAAATTCAGAGCATTGTTCATTATGTCCCTTCCATGGTGGGACTTAATAGTATTGAAGAGAGAGTCCATACAGGTTGCTTGATTTTTAATGAGTTTGTGGAAAACCTGTGAGTAGTTTAAGAAACCAACGTTTCGGACTGACGTGGTGAGTCCATCATCAGGGCAATGAGATTGCTTTTGAGAAGAGAGAATGAATTTCTTAACCATATTAATAGTTAGCTTCTGGCTCTCGAAATTCTTATCTTCTCAAAATTCAGAGCATTGTTCATTATGTCCCTTCCATGGTGGGACTTAATAGTATTAAAGAGGGAGTCCATACAGGTTGCTTGATTTTTAATGAGTTTGTGGAAAACCTGTGAGTAGTTTAAGAAACCAACGTTTCAGACTGACTTGGTGAGTCCATCATCAGGGCAATGAGATTTCTTTTGAGAAGAGAGAATGAATTTCTTAACCATATTAATAGTTAGCTTCTGGCTCTCGAAATTCTTATCTTCTCAAAATTCAGAGCATTGTTCATTATGTCCCTTCCATGGTGGGACTTAATGGTATTGAAGAGGGAGTCCATACAGGTTGCTTGATTTTTAATGAGTTTGTGGAAAACTTGTGAGTAGTTTAAGAAACCAACGTTTCGGACTGACTTGGTGCATCCATCATCAGGGCAATGAGATTGCTTTTGAGAAGAGAGAATGAATTTCTTAACCATATTAATAGTTAGCTTCTGGCTCTCGAAATTCTTATCTTCTCAAAATTCAGAGCATTGTTCATTATGTCCCTTCCATGGTGGGACTTAATAGTATTGAAGAGGGAGTCCATACAGGTTGCTTGATTTTTAATGAGTTTGTGGAAAACTTGTGAGTAGTTTAAGAAACCAACGTTTCGGACTGACTTGGTGAGTCCATCATTAGGGCAATGAGATTGCTTTTGAGAAGAGAGAATGAATTATAGGCATTCTTGCAAACACAAATAGGCATTCTTGCAAACACAAATTAGTGACAAGAATATACAACTCGAATTGGAGCTTAAACCCTTTAAGTTCTTATACGGTGAAAAAAAACAAAAACTGAAAGAATTTGACTTAAACATGATGAAAGTTTATTTCATTATAAATAGAACACCATTGCCTCTTGGAGATGCCCTTCAAAACAATCATCCAAGGTGAAGGGCCCCTTAGAGTGAAGAAGAAATTGCTTAGATAGCTTTTGCACTTGTTGTTCCAACTTTTCCACTTGTTGATTGAGTTCCTTGAATATGTAGGTAATAGAAAGCCACTTGAAAGGCCATGGATAACTCAGGCCATGGATAACTCATATGAGGGAGGATTCAACCATAATATTCCCACTTGACTGCAATTGTTTTCCTAATCAATTACCAATTTTAAGTCTCCCATGATCTTTAAAAATGGTGCTACTTTTATCTGGTGCAGAGAAAACACGCTTAAGTATTTCCGAAGAAATCTCATCGTATAAACTATTATGAAAGCCTTTAATATGCAAATAGATCATAATATTAATTCGTGTGATGAATTCAATATTATTTTTAATTTGGTTGTTGAGATAGAAAAGGTGGCATTCAATCCATTTATAGACCCGCTTGTTCAGGGTTAAGAGTACATGATGGTCAATGCAAATAAAAATCGTTATGTTAAATTTAATAAAATTAAAATAAATAATAATAACGAAAATGTTTAATGAATATGGTCATATAAATAATTAAATGTCAATGTACTTTTCTTTAGGATTATTTTATTATTAATATGAAAAAACAGTATCTAATTTGTGTATAGATTATGATATATTTAATTCAAAAATTATTATAGTTTGTTATAAGCTACGTGGAGAATTTATGTTTATTTTTGTTTAGTTTTAATTGAAATATAAATTTATTTAAAAAAAATAAATATTTTATATTTTAATATATTTTTTTAAGTTTAGTAAATGGTGAAGTTACATCATGTTTAGGAATGCTTTAATAAGATATTCGATCATGGTTTATTCAAGGTTCATGAATATACTTTTTAATAAAATTGCAATTATATATCATTTAAATTATATATAGCTTTTTAAAAACCTAATATATTCATGATATGTATTTTTTTTCAAAAGTGGTGAAGTGTCACAGAGTGATTACTCATCGGAGTATCTAGTCAAGCCTAACACCAAGATCATCAAAGAGATTTCACACCAAGACTTCCGAATTAAAAATGTACTTAGCAATAAAAACACAACGAGTAAAGTTATCTCTTAAGACTTAGTCTTAATATGTTAATATGTTATACTTATTGAACTCCATTTCAACCATTTCTAAATATCTCCATTTCTAATACCAAAAACTAAACACTAAGATTATTTTAAAATTTCAATCATTAACACTAACCAGGACTACAATATGACGTACAAGGCAACGGTTACTTAAAAAGGACGGAATTGTAGTGGCAGACATGATTACGTAGAATGGAAAGTCGCAGTATTATCGACTACAGAGAAACTAGAAAACCTTCAGTCACCTCATCTTTATTTTAATGGGAGGTTCGTGGTTGACATAGCCTTTTCGGTTTCCGTTATATAAAGAGCCTCTGTGCAAATTTAGTTGCTATGTCTGGCCGAATTGTTTAAGCATGTTTGTGTGAGGTGTATTTGAGCAGGCTTGTTATAAGCATTTGCCTTTTTCCTTTTATAGGATTGGAGAGAAAGCCTGGCAAACAGTGGCTGCACGGGCGCCTGTCACTGCACAAAGGAGATTGAACACAGAGTTGCAGGAAGAAATCCCAGTGCCTTGTATGTAACACAATTACCTAGTTAGAGTTATCTCTTTTGGCTTAGTTTAATTAGATTGTAAATTCAACTGAATTTTGATCGCAGAGTTCAGAAATTCAAATGGACAAAATTTGAATCTATAATTGGTAAATTTAAAGATTGACAATTAAGTTACTAGTTAAAAATAGTCTTATCTATTAGTTATAGTGGAACCTAACCCAATTGCAAATTTAAAATAATCTAAAACTAGCATTTGCACCTAATGATGCAAAGGAAACGCCGTAAGGCATAATGTGTGGAAGAATATTGAAATGTGAATAGGCTTATGTCGGATTTTTTGAAAGCAAGGGTCGATGATCTCGAGTTTTAATTTGAGGAAGCCATGCCGAAAACTGTTGAAATGGAATGCAAGTAGCCATAAATATCCATTGAACCTGTTTAGAGACCTTTGTTTGTAGTTGGTAAACATTGTGGAGTTAAAGGTGAAGATAAATGATTGAATCCATGCGAACAACCACCAGGCAACCATATTGATTTGGAAAGGGCTATTTAAGGAATCATTATTCAAATGGGAAATTAAATTGGTATGAAGATATATTGAAAACATGTATTATATTAATTAAAGTCAATTTATTTTGTCAATAAAATATGTTAAAACCCATTGACAATGAACTGGTTGTGAGGACATAAACTATCAAAATGGTATTGATCTTGAAACATCCCTTTTTAAGTTTGAAATGGAAAACAAAAATAGGTGCGAGGACATAAAATATCAAAATGGTATTTGATGTTGAAACATCCCTTCTTAAGTGTGAAATGGAAAATACAAATAGTGTATTGTAACATTCTTTTTTAAGTTTGAAATGAAAAACACAAATAGTCATGAGGACACAAACCATGAAAACGGTATTTGATCTTGAAACATCCTTTTCTAAGTTTGAAATGGAAAATACAAACAATGAATTGTAACAAAAGAGGTTTGAGAAGGAATATAATAGCGTAAAGAACATTGTGCTTTTCATTCCATATTTGAAGTTGTCTGAAAACATGGTGGAGGTAGCGAAGACGTGAAGAAGCAGTAATGGACCTGCAAAATGTATATTTTGTTAGAATTAGGAATATGTAAACCAGTTGCGGGAATTTATTAGTAATACTTTGCAGGTGAGTTGTGTTAAAATGAATCTAGAACGAATGGAAATGATGTTACCTTTGCTATGGGGATTTATATATTGTTAGTGGAAGATGCATGGTGAATAACGGCAGATTGAACACCATTGGAGGTTAATGCGTAGCTAGAGATGCACTTTTTTTGCTTGCCAGACTACTTGTAGCTATGCAAGTATGTTATTTCTGAGTCCATGTGGCCTGTTGAAAAAGAAAGAAAAGGTTAGAATGAGATGTATAGATAATATAAAGACGTTCTAATATTTTCTTATTTACTAATATTGATTAAAGTTGGCTGTTGTTGAAAGATATGAAAAGTATGCTATGAAATAGAATGAGCTAAATAAATGGAGGAAACCTTTTGTAGATGGCAAAGTATGGGTTGGAGCAGATTATTTGGAGGCAGCATTGAACAGAGAATGTCTTTTGCATGTTTTCTGCGAGCAATGTTTCTGTTGTCCTTCATTTTACTATAACGATTGAAACTCAATGCGGGGTTAATCCGAAGATCTTCTAGAGAAGGCACTCTTGAAATAGCTATGAATGTGAGACCTTGATGTTCTTTTTTTCCAATGTCAATTGTTGCTTTTGGAAGTGTCATACCTTGAGATTTATGTATGGTTAAAGCCCAAGCCATCTTCAATGGAATTTGTGCACATCCATTTCTTTTTACTGTTGGAATAGGCAAGTGATAGGGGTTTCTTTCAACCCAAGGAGGCCCAATGTATTTGGGAAAATATACGACAACAAATGTTGGAATCTGCGGTGGTGCAGTTGATTCTTTGTAAAAGATGGTTACAATTTCTCCGAGGGAACCATTAACAAGTCCGGCTGGAACCCAAAGGTTGGAAGTCAACATAACTTTTTCGCCATTGCATAGTAATACAATTCGCTCAAGTTGCTCGTCTTCAGAGGAAATACTGGAATATGTGTTGTCATCTTCAACAATGGATCTTGCGATTGGAGTGTTTAGAGATTTCATCATTTGCTTATTATGGACCATTGTTTGAGCATTTGTCGGAAATAGATGCATGGAATCCTGGAATGAACATATTACTTCTTCTGATCAAAAGGAATCTGTGTGCGACATGAGTATGTTGTAGTCATTGATTGTTGGATTTGCATCTCTAATGTTCTGGAGAATGTTCCTGAAAGTAAGCAGGGCGATGTCATCACCTTGTTGACGAAATATTATGTCTAATGTGATGACTGTGTTGAAGGTGTTCCACAGTGCGCTTCCGTGGCTCGTCCCTGCATATAGAGGTATGTCTTTGATGGGTGGCAACTGACCGAGATCACCAACCAATATTATGGAACAACCACCGAAAGTAGTGTTTCTTTGGTGGGGAAATGCTTCCCGAAGACGTTCATCAATATGGCAGAGAAGCTTTGGCCAAATGAAGCTCATTTCATCGATTAGTATGTATCTTATATGCCTGAGTTCTTCTTGGAATTTTGCAAGAGCATTACCTTCTAAGGGCATAAGATCCTTTAGAGGAAGGTGCAAAGCAGAATGGATTGTCGATGCTTGTATGTTGAAGGCAGCAACCCCTGTAGGGGCAAGGAGCATGATTGGTGAAGGTTCCGGGCTTACTAGGCCTATGAGCATATCTTTGATGCAATTAATAAGGAGGGATTTTCTCGTACCAGTAGTGCCTTGTATTATCATTCTGAGAGCGAGTAAATAATCCTTCCTAGCAAAATGATTAGAAATAATATTTAGATCTTTTCTTTGCATTGGAGATAATGTAGTAAGGGCCGCCAGGATATGTTGATGTGTTTGAAGAATGCGGTGGATGGAGCGACTATTCTCAATGAATTGTATTGCATTATTTTGTAGATCCAATAGGATAGTGGTATGATTCCAGTTATGGGTGTCATCAAATCCACAAAGACCAAGCATGTCAAGGTCATTTATGAGAAGCTCATTTGTTGGGTGTAATTGGGAAAGTAATTCCCATTCATTTATTTCCATGGTGTCTACTGGATTGGTTTCATTTATAGTTGAGGTATCATTTGTGATAGATTCAATATCAGATAGTGTGCGGTGTTGATGCCAAGGATTGTAGAATGGACGAAATGTTTGCCAATTTGCGATGAATTCTACAGTAGAATCTCCTATATTTTGTAGGATATGGCGAAAAGGTTTGTATAGCATAACTTCAACCCTACAAAAGTCAGCGTAGCAAGGTTCTGTTGTGGATGGTATGGAGGAGTAACGTGGTATGACTCGAACAATTGCTTTTGTAGGCCTTTGTTTCCATTTGTTTGTTTTGCGATGAGGATCATATGACCAGAACCTTGCCAATTCTATTAGTGATGTGGCCTCTAGGGTAGAATGGTGTTGGATATATGTATCTATGATGTGTGGGGATGTAGTTTAGGTGGTGTTCATTTGTGGAAGGCACATAAGAATTTTCTGGTTTACATCTAAAGAAACGAATGGTCGACTACGTAATGTTAATGGCAATTTTTGCAGCATATGGCAGGTTTCCTGTTCTCCAATGTCATGATCAACAAGGGTTTCTGCAAGAAATTTTCGAAATGTGGATGTTGGTGGGTCAGCAGTGAGTGAAGCCAGGACAATTCTATGTAGCATGTGGTGGAAGCTTTCTGATTTTTTTTCTACTTTGGATGCATATTTGGTGATATATTCTTGTACAACGTCTATGGATAGTACTGGTTGGCAGTGAACATTTGCACGCCAAATAGATAGGATGGTAGGGTTAGGTTATTGAGTCGATCGTCGTTGCGAGTAGGGGTGTATGTTTTTTGGCCATTGGAATCAATAAATAAGGCTAATTTTGGATGTAATTCCCATAGTGCTTTATAACGACATTAGAGTGAGGATCCATTTTTTCTTAGGCACGTGCTTTATGAGCATTTTGTGTGACGTTCAACACAATTGACGAGTTATTCATAGTCACTGAGAGGATTTGTTCTGAAGATTTGTAGTGTGGACAATAGACAAGGGTCTTTGGGATTTGTCCAAGCATTTGGTTGGTTTGAAGTCGAAGGAGCACGAGGGTTCCAAGCAGAAATATATTTGTCGAAGAGCTGCCTTGTAATATCAACTACTTCTGTGTCTTCCCAGTTTAGGTTTTCCATATCAGGTGCATTTTATATCCAAAGGAAACCATGGATGTGTGCAAATGCCCTATGTTTCCATTCATACTTATCAAGTATGTGTTTTTGTAAGTTAATTTTGCAATAGGTGAGGAATGTTTTTTAGAGTTCTTGGAGAAAAAAAATGCGGTAGAATGCGTACCTGTACCAGTTATCTTTTGTATTCAAGTGTTTCTCTAAGATAATCTCACGAAATGCTGTGAATCTATGGTGCATATATAGTGATGTTAAATGTGGGTTATAGATAATCTTATCATTTCTCCACTTTTGTTGTTTTGCAATATCAGAAGGAAGACATCCGGGCATGATTGCATGAAGATCAGGCCATTTTGTATCACCTGCACTCAATGTGAAGAAGAACGCCGGGCAACCGAGTTGAGATATCATGTTCGTTAGTTCATTTTTAGCTTTGTGCCAAAATCGATGATGTTTCCTTGGAAAGTTATCTGTGATGTTATTTTTCACAAAAATCGATGTTGTTGCTTGACTGCTATGCTGCATCATGAGATTATATATGTAATAACGAAAGCGTGGGTGCTTTCCAAATCTGTTATCATAGTAACGTATGAGATGAAGTACATATTCATGTAACTGCACTGCTTTCATTCTTGGCTGGTTCGGCATTGCAGCTTCTGTCGGGAAAAGGGCAGGGAAAGCCATAGAGAGTAGACCTTTTGTGTTGTATTCATTGACTGGCATCAAACCAATTGTTGGCCACCCAATTGTAGTACCAGATTGGTGGTTGTAAGCATGCAAATAATGGCGGATTTCTTCGATTTCTATATTTTTATTAGGTATGATGGGGAGGAATTATGATGTTTGGTCTACGGATGGGTCTGTGAAATCTTCGGTGAGCTCATGGGGGGGTTCAAGTGGAAGGCGGACAGTGGTTTCTGTAGTATTGGAATGGTGAAGGGAGGAGGAGACATCGGTGGGGATTGCTGGTAAGGATGCCAGTGCGTTGGTATCAATACGAACATTCTTATAGTATGGGTCATTTTCCAATTTGTATTCTAATGAAGCGAGAACGCGATGTCTACTGACGATGAAATCATAAGCCTTATGGTCATTACTATGACGCGTGACAATTAGGATGTCCAAGTGTTCAACACGTCGTGGCAACATGTTTGCGATTTTTGTAATGTCTTGAGGAAAAAATATTGTGTGGCCACTGTATTTATAGTGCCCACCACGTGCATGTGTTACTTGAAGTATAGGGTTAACCATAGCAATGACCATTTCTTCTATCTGTGAAAGAGATGTAAGGGTAGCTGGTTGAGGACCAGGGTCCATGTTGTTTGATAATGAGAAGCGATGACCCTTTGTTTCAGAGACGCATCTGGAGCAGCAATACATGTGGTTGGAATTGCAGATATGTATTCCTGGATATGACTCAAGACAAATGGAGCATGGGCATTTAGGTGGAAGTTTATCAATCTTTGCACAAAAATCTCGATGTGCTTGATTAGTATAAATGTTGTTGAAAGCATGTGCGAAGGAGGGGTTAGGGAAATGAGTAATGGATGTATTTTTTTAAGAGGTTTGCTGAGAAGATAAAGAGTTTGATAATTGCAAGGGAGGATTGTTTTCAGAGCGGGCCATTTCAGACGAGGAAGGTTGGTTTTCCTTCTGTTTTTTGTGTTTTTGACATTCTCTGATGTCTTTTCTTGCTTGGTAAAGATCACGACGCCATGCATTTATTCGTTCTTTATTTTTTGCATAGTATCTTCGAGCAGGTTCGTTATTAGAAGAAGAAGCCATTCGCAAAATTTATGGTACCTATAAGCAAGAGAGGGGAAAAGAAGAATGTTATTTGGAGACAAAAACCATGCTATTGTAGGAAAGCGAAAGAAGGGTAAAAAATGCAAGCAAAAGTGAAAGAAGGGAAAAAAATCCAAGTTTTGAATAGTTCTATGTGAAATTTTTTATTTGAGTAATGTTTTTGAAACAACATATTAGTATTTTTTCTGTATACATGTAGGTAGTTTCATGTGTAAAGCTGATAAAAGGAAAAAACTGTGAATTTGTCTACTCACATAATGCCAAGTACAATGGAGAACAAATACTCATTTCAATGGTATATAAGAAAATTTCATAAGAAGGCATGCAACAGTATATCCTGTAAAGTTGTATTTATAAACTTGGACAATAGGAATTGCCAAAAAGAAAGGAATACATTTTGAAATATTTATCTACAATGTCGAGATGTTCTAAATTTCTCGAAGGATGTTGTTGCATTTTGTCGTGAATTGCAGCTTTTCTTCTTTTATGATAGTGCATTTCAATCATGGCACTTCTTTAAAATTTTATGTCTTCACCGATAGTGTGAACATATGATCTGTCCATAGAGCTCTAGAGACAATTTCCTTGATCAGTTCTGGATCTGAAGAAAATAAATAGAAGTCTTTTGGCATTATTTCCAAGAATTGTAGATCCTGCGTCTTCGAAAGCAACAGTTGAAGCCAATTCACCAGTGTGATCTTGTATGTCGATTTTCAATAAGTATCTGTAATCACAGTCGCCTACTTCAGCGTTGCATTTGGGATGGAACCACATCCCTGTATTTTGTGGAATAAGTTTTTTCATGCATTTTTTCCGACCAGCGATCGACGGGCAAGAAATGTAGTAAAAAATATCCATCCCAATTTTTGTTATTGTGCCCTTTAATTGGAAAAATGTAGGTTTCTCTAAGGAATCCATGTTGTAAATGTCAGCAATTGTTATTTTTTTTGTTGGTGGCTGAAAGGAGATCTTGTTGTCAAAGATGTAGAAGCTGCAGTCGAACCTTCTTTTTTAAACCACGACTTCAGCGCAAGGGCCTCTTCAATGTTAGGATCTACAAGAATAATGGATCTCATTGTAGTGCCGATATTTTTCCCATTAAATTCTCCAACATGCGCATATTTGATTGCAATGATGGGGTTATTTCCTATAGCACATAGGGAGGATATTTCCTGCAACATGGCATTAAAATTATTTCCCCAAAAGATTGCATCTATGTTATACCCTGACATGTCTTGAAGCTGTACTATTTGTTTATTGACTTCAGAGCCGTCTTTTCTACGCATGGTGCATACACTGGAAATGTCTATGACAACACCAAGAATATCAACAATGGAGTTGACGTTTATTGTTATGATATCATTAATTGATTTTATATTGAATCGCACTATTGGATTACGTTTTTTTTTGTTGGCAACATGTTCTATTGTAGATGTTGCATTCAACACAAATTCCCAGTCATTGTTCAAGTGGTTGTATTGCTTATTAGCCATTTTTACATTCCCTTTAGAGACAATGTAGACATTTTCATTTTGGATTTTGTCGAAAAAATAATCTGCGACATTGTTGAAACATGTAATATGTATTTCTCCACCCTCTGTATCGAATAGGTCAAAACCAAACACTTTACCGGGTCCGTATTGATTCTGAAATTGTCGAAGAGTTGTTTTCCTTTGGACGTATCCTTTTATGCACCAATTTGAGTGGTAAGGGTTTAATGATTTGATGGGAACTTGAACTGGAAGAACGAATGGAATTGGAGTAATTGGAAGAGGGCAGTGTCTTTTTGATAAAGGTTGTGGGTTCAATGAGGATGGAGTGTTTTCATCAGATGTGATGGGGATACTCATAGTTTTTGGATTGCCAATTAAGGGTGCAAATGAAGTAGATATTTCAAAGTCTATTAGCTTTATAGACCTACGCAAGAATTGACAGTCATAGGAATAAATGTTAGGAGTGGTTGTGGTATAAATAAGAAATTTATAACAAACTTACGTTGATGGACCGATAGCTAAGGTAGCCCAAATTTTAACATTTATAACAGAACCCTTTTGTAGCAAGCCTGCTGCTACGAGATCATTGAAATCTTTTGGAAGCATGATGTGTTTCTTATGTGTTCCATCTGAAATTGCACTACCATATCGTGGAGTTGATTTTTGCATTGATTGTATTGGTTCAAGTTCAACAATTTGTAGGTATGGTTGAATATGAGTTGATCCAGATAACATTGAGGAAATTGCATTTTCAGTAAGGTTTGTTGTCATTTTCTGGTGCAAAACAAAACACAAAAATGTTGTTTTCTCCGCATAAGATGTTTAAAATTCATTACATTCCTACAACATTAATTGAGAAAATATGAATTAAAGGGAAAAGGGAAAGAAGCATGTTCAATTTTTTTCTAAATGAGTGGGCATCCAAGCTTGTAAACATAATGAAGAAAGATATTTATTAGAACAACTTTTATACGATCATTGTTTTTGAAGCATAGTTCCACCAAGTGAAGAGGAAGAAGGAGAGGGAGAAACAAATGAAGTAGAAGTTTTGGGGGTAACTCTAGTATCATCTGGTCGTTGATTTGCTTGCCCAAGAATCATGGTGTTTTGAACAACAGAGGTTGAGAAAAGCCATACCGGCGGGCGAATTGCAAGCCCTGGAAGGGACAATGTAGCCATATGAGGTACACCAACATCTCCCCTAGAGGAAAAGGGAGTAGGATTCCCCCAAGGGGAAATCCTTGATTGGTGGACTCCATTTTCTCAACCTGATTCAATGAGGGAGTAGTTATGTTATTCTGATTTGAATAAATTTTATGGCGCTTTGACACAACTTTCTTTTTCAATTTTTAAGAGTCGAGAAAAAGCTAAAGATGACTCTAGTCGCCTTCGATTTGGGTAACTCTAGTATCATCTGGTTGCTGAGTTGTTTCTTCAAAAGTCACAGTGTTTTGAATGACAGAGGTTGAGAAAATCCATACTGGCAGGCTAATAGCAAGCCCTGGAAGGGACAATGTAGCCATATGAGGTGCACCATCATCTCCCCTAGAGGAAAAGGGAGTAGGATTCCCCGAAGGGGAAATCCTTGATTGGTTGACTCCATTTTCTCACCCTAAGAGCAACAAGGGAACAGTGAGGTTATTCCGATTTAAATAAATTTTATGACACTTTGACACAATCTGCTTTTTCAATTTTTAAGGGTCGAGAAAAAGCTAAAGATGACTCTAGTCGCCTTCAATTTTTAATGAGCCTGAAGTGACAAGTGCTTAGATGGTCCTTTTCTTTTAAGGATTCCAAAAAGAAGGAAAGTGACTACTCTGGATATCTAGACAGGGGGTTTACCAAACCAATCGCAAAACTGCAGAATACTTTTTATGATACAGCAGTCAATCTTCCCAAATGTTGTGTTCAGTGCATTGTGATCGATAGGGCGGCAGAGACGGCTTCCTAAGGATAAAGGATATAGCCTACCGTGGTCTCCTAATATATACTCAACGGTGCGTGGGAGAACAAGTCCGTACTGGCACTTGTTGTTTCAAACAGGAGGAATCACCCAACCTACGATGAAAGTGATAGTTACCAAGCTTTACGACGCCGGAATACATCTCTAGCCTAGACTTCTAAATGGTGTGCTTTAGGTTCCAAAGCATTTTTATGTTTATTGAAATGTATTTTACAGTTGATCTTTCTTAAGAAGTTTTCCTTTAAGGTTGATCGAATGATGTACATATACAATTCCTAAATATGCAATCTAAGATGATAAACTGACGCTTACTTTCTTTTTGCAGTGAAAATCCTAGCTACTAAGGAAAGAGAAGTGAAATTGTTTCAACATAGAGCAGAGAGCACACATTAATTCCTAAATCAATTTTCGCATGCATTCTAAATATAAATGTACATGCATGTATTTGTTTTCCACTTTAGTGTGTGGATGACAAAAAAAATGCCAAGTGGAATATAATATCAATATCGGGATATGACTATTCCAGAATTCTGACAGACATAAGCAAAGCTATCGAAGTTTGTATCTAAGATTTTCTAGAGTCTGTTCACTAGAAACAAGACAGTCACGATGGCACCACTTTGCATTATTCTAACACAAAAGAATAAAGTTTAAATTATCAAGAAAGCATATTTATAACTAAATCATTTCAATCGGGAAATAATTTTGAATCAAATTTATAAGACTCTGTAGCTGCTCAATGGCTAATGTACAATTGATGGAAGAGGATTCTCTAGCATGCTCCATGGATGGAATAGAAGTGAAGCAAAAACTCGGAAAGGAGATTAAGGTTGTTACCAGAGATGAAGCAATACAGAAAATGTCTAGAAATGTCCTTCAACACTAAAAGTTGAATCGCCCAATGACAAAAGAGAGTAGGCCAAGGCAAAGTATTTGTATTTTAACATTGTTGCATGAGTAACAAACATAAGCTGCATAGTTCTATGCAAATTAACAGTCTATGCGGGGAAAAAACCCATTATAATCCACACAAGCTAATCCTCACGAGGAAGGTTTTGCAGGGATTCAAAGGTTTTCTTATGTTATAAAATCCTAGGCTAATGTGGGTGTCCTAGCAAATAAAAATGTATACCATAATACCCACTTACTATTAAGAATCACCTCCAAAGGAACTTGAACAATATGGTAAAAGATTCATCTTTTACTTCTATAATATACATAATGTTAAATATATAAAAAACACTTTCTGCTTTCAAGCAAGTTATTTTTTCCTCTGACTGTCATCCCTTGGAACGAATGGAAAACTTAGTGAGACAATCAGGGGGTGTCAAATCTCTGATTGGCAACGTAAGCACGATTGCAAAAATGCCAAAGTTGTAAAATGAGGCTCAGAGCAAAGAACAAATCCCAATGGCTTCATCCAGTTCTCTAGTTAGTGATGCCAATTCACCAAAAGGACATCCTTTCATTATTTGTTACATACTGGAATCCATTATTCTTGTTCCATACTCAAACCCATTATTGAAATGCAAAAAAATGGACTAATAAATCTACGAACATTCCATTCAAAGATTTGTCCCCTGCTTGATCAATCACAAAGTTGCAGTAGACAATAGATTTAACATAAGAAGTGAAGAAATATAAGAATTTGATCTTCTTGGTCTCATAAGAAAAGAATATATCTGAGTGTGAGTGTGAGTGTGATTAATAAAATATATATTCAAAAGAAATCTTAAAGAATATTTACATTACAATTGAATTTTATCATAAATATTTAAATTTAAGAGCATTATCACTTTATATTATATAAATTCAAACATTTTCCTTTGTACATTAATTATTTTAATTAAAAAATATATCATACATCATCGTAAACCCAATTAATACATATAGTGCAAAACTTAAATAAGATATTAAATATTTAATTTGAAATAATTTGAAATAAATCTAACTAAACACATCAATAAAAGAAATCATTCAAAAACAAATTAAATTAAATACCATTAATAAGAATTCAAATATAACAAAATTTAGTTAAAATAAATTGAATGTATGAATATACAATTTAAAATACATTGAATTTAACCACAACACTAATGCAAAAAGAAGATGTAACATCAGTTATAAGATATAAATAAAAACCATATTCCTATATGAAAAACACATTTCTAAAATATAAAAATATAATTGAAATTCATTTAGAGAAATCCAATAATTGAAAGATTTAAATGTACCATAGCTTATAAGACAAATAAAAAACATATTTCTAAATTAAAAATATATTTGTAAAATTAAAAAATTATAGTTGGAGGGCCCATCCCAAACTGATTCTCAGAGGCATAGGTTAAGTCAACTATATTTTTAATTAAGAAAGAAAATTCACAGACATGTAAATGTAAAAGTAAGAAATCAATTTAAATAAAACCACAAACAGAGATAAACTAAATCAATGAATAAATGTAATAATCTGAAAGGAGTGAAATACAAATTGGAACAATAAAATTACAATAATAAATTAAGCCCAACTAAAAAAAAAAATAGTAAAAACCACTCTCATAAAACTAAATCATTAGTGTTAAATATATTAACATAACTAAAACTGAAATGAAAGGATTAGGTTTCCATGAAGAGCAGAGCTTAGAGGATGGACACAAATTACATCTATGAGAAAATAAAGGTAGGTGGCTTTGAGATATTTAACATAAAATACTGAAAATATTAATTGAAAATACCCTATACCTTATTCTTCTTGTGGTTTTGACATTCAAGTTATTAGAAGGTTGGGAAAAAATAATTATTAAATAAAATCGAATTATTCTTCTATGTATTTATGAAATTCTCCAATTTTTGTATTTTCTTTTCCTAATCTAGCTCCAAGAGCAATGTTTACTATTTTATTAATTTATAAATATTCTAAATTACTTCTATTTGAAAGACAATTAAAAATTAAGGAATAGTATAATCGATAGAATCAAAATCCGGAGAAAACACTACGAAAAACATCAAAGAAAAGTGAGTATGCCAAAAGATTTGATTTATACTTAAATTTTAGATGTGAAGAATTATTTATTATTGTTACCGAAATTGACTCATAATTTCTTCCATACCTACTTATTATTGAGAACTCCTCTTTGCAAATCACTTGCTATTATTTTCTAAATAGTTAGGAATATCTAGTTGAAATTTGTGGAGTATAAATTCCACAGTTGATACTTGGAAACTTACGAAATACTCAGGAATATTACAAGATTGGGGTGTGTTTTGAGAGTAAAGCTCAAAGGAAATAGAACTGTAATTGTAATTGTATGGCTCTGCTTCACACGATGAAACATAAAACACTGGAACGAATCCCCTGAATACTTTGGAGAGGAATATTTGCTCAGAGGAAATATAATTGTAATTGTAATTGAAGCCCAAGGAGGTTTGTGTTGCTCTGCTTCATATAATGCAACATAAAACAATGAAATAGATCGAGCGAATAATTTTAATTCAATGATATTATAGGCTAAAATGAATTAAGAAGAAACTATAGAGCCGAGGAAACCAGAAGGAAAATGGAATAATAAAATTGAGATGAATGGACTGGGTTTTTCTTTGAGAGTAATGGAGGTTTCTTTAATTCAACTATATTAATTCAAGAAACATAAACTTAGTATCATTCACGATGAAAGAAACTACATAGAAACAATAGAACGGAGCAGGGTTAAAGATCAAAAACTACATAGAAAGAAAGAGCGGACTATGAAGAGAAAGAAAAGGATGAAATCCAGAGAGAATTTAAAAGCATTATCATCAAGCTAGTCTGGTTAAAAATTCTACTTCAATCTATGCAAACAAAGGCAATCACGGTTCCAGGAAGGTTTGCAGATAGTTGAGGCATTGGCCTTGTATCAAGACATAAGAATACATCGTGGATCTAAAAGTGAACAGAGACAAAGAACTATGCAGCAAGATCAGAGAAGAAAACTAAGTACCTTGGTCTGGGGTTGATCTTAATGTCTGTGATTCGATTACTACAAGACATGCTACTTTTTCTTTTCGTACTTCCCTTTATGAAATTTGGGTTTGTTTAAGTGTGTCGTAGGGGATTTTTATAAGCTGGATGTTCTGCAGCAGATGGAGGATATAGTGTCACATTGCCAAAATTATCCTTTGGCATTATGGCCCATGTTGTTTTTGTTTCTGTGTTAAAAATTTGACAGGATGTGAAACAAATCTAGGTCCTGCCCCCTGACATTGGGCTCCTTTAGTACTGAGGTACAACCCCATTTAATGTTGGGTAAGACCATGTTCTGCATGTGGATTGATATTCCGATACTCTAAAATTGAAATGACTCCATGGAATAGCAAACTTTTCCAAACAAAAACATAAACAAAAATTTTTCTAAATAGGTCGTTTCTAAACGTTGGTTGAACAAGAAAACAAACTTTTGAATTCTCTAGATTTCATTATTGAGGATAAATATAATACTTATGGAATAATGACATGGGGTGAAAATTGAGATTCTGATCACTGGTTTTAATGGTAAAATGTAGGTTATAGCCAGCAAGAAGAACGTTTATCTAGTCATGGAATATGTAACAGGGGGTGACCTGTCTGAAAAAATTGTGAGTTGTTATCATGGCCGAGGTCCTCTCATTTTGTCTGTTGCAACTAATTTTAGACCAAGAAAGTTCACCGATCATTTTTGTTTGTACATAAGTAATGTAATTTCTGTAAGTGAGTGGTGTCTTTTACTAACATAGTTTGGTTGTGGTGTGATTATGTTGGTTGCTCAGCCTTTCTCTCTCTTCGTGCAAAAAAATTGAAAAGAGTTCTCACTAGCAGTATTCTACAACATGCCTTTCACATTATGCCCATCTAAATTGCCCATCCCTGAGTCAAATATGCCTAAACTCTCTACATTTTAGAGTTATTTCTATGATATAAATACCTCTCTATTTTGTCAACTGATAGTGCTATTAGACATAGTTGTTTATTTTTATCATATGGCATTTTAGAGATGATAAGTTTAAACGTTCTATCTTGGACTATTTTGTCAACCATTTTGGAATCCAACTATATAATTGTTGGTGATATCACAATGTTTTGTTGCTTAAATTACATTTTTGAATGCATAAATATATTCAACACCCTGAAAACTCCTTGAACACTCAAATTGCAAAGACTCAACAAATTTGTGCATTTTGGAATTATTTCTTTGACATAAATATTTCTCTATTTTTTTTGTTTCTTAAATTACATTTTTGAATGCATAAATATATTCAACACCCTAAAAACTCCTTGAACACTCAAATTGCAAATACTCAACAAATTTGTGCATCTTGGAATTATTTCTATGACATAAATATTTCACTATTTTCTCAACTAACAGTGTTGTTAGACATAGTTGTTTATTGTTATGATATGAATTTCAGAAAATATGAGTCTAAATTACATTTTGGAATAAATAAATGGATTCAGCAACATGAAAAATCTCTGGAACATTCAAATTGCACAGATTGAAAAATTCAAATATACAATTCCAACAATTTCCGCCAAAATCTAACTGGAAATTATTCCAGTGAAAGTTCTAAAATTAGAACATTTAGACTACACTTTTAGGAAAGTTGAGATACATAAAATTGACCACCTTATAGAAATAATATTATGGTTAATATGGAGATAAAAAATTTCATTATGATTTGTTGGCTTTTGTACAGGCTTATCTTCAGAAAATAACTGAAGAAGAGGTCAGGAAATATTTTCATCAGCTTATAGATGTTGTAGATTATTGTCATGGTAGAAATGTATACCACAGACACCTCAAGGTATGCAGTTCAACTTTCAATATTTATGAAAATTGCTCTTTGTATATGAACCCAATGAGAGCTTATGTAATTTTAGTTGATAATGCTCTGTGCTAAGATACGATTTAATATTAAATTGGTTTCGAATTTGGTGAGCAGCCTCAAAACCTACTCCTGGATTGGAAAGGCAATCTGAAGGTGTCTGATTTTGGACTGAGTATCTTGCACCAGGTATTGTATTTGCATAATGCTTTTGTACCGACCTTGAGTTCTTAAAGGTTTAACGTTTCAAAATCACAGTCACCTATTTAAACTACCGGAAACCCTGTTCACCCACCTAAACTACCTATAACTAAAAAACACAGAGAATAGTATGCTTATCACATGGGGCAAAAGAGTGACCAGTTGATATGCAACTCAAAACTTTAATTCAGATTTAGATAGAAAAATTCGGTCCAGGCATAAAAGCAACATCAGTGGGTCTCTGTTTATCTTTTATGGAAGGGACCCTAGGCGTTCATCCTATTATTACTCATACTGGAGATTGATTTGATTTCATTTCATTTCTGTCTGCTGAGTTCAGAATGGATTCTGAGAACTGTGGTTAGGAAAGGCATCAACTTAACATTTGATCACAAACCCATTTCCAAAATTCTGACAAGGAATTTTTAAAATTAATAATGTAATCATATCCCCTTTTCTTATTTCAACTGTTGTTAGATCCTAATCTTGTGCCTATACACATTTTGTGCAGATAGATCCTATACTTTCTACATATTGTGGCTCCCCAAATTATATTGCCCCTGAGGTATACATATCAAACTCTTTATCTAGGATTTGTTAGAGATAGTATGGGAATTACACCACAAGTCTTTTTCCTTTATCAATCTATCATATTGGTTATGGTTGGAAGGTAATTGTTAGTCAGAAGTACGATGGAAGGGAAACAGACAGTTGGTCTTGTGGGGTCATTCTCTTTGAACTTCTTGCAGGTTTCTGTCCCTTTGAAGGTTCTAATCAAATTGAACAATATCGTAAGGTATACACAAAATGACTTTCAACTTTATGGTGAACCTCAAAAATTCTATTGCAAAACTCTTGAGTGTGACAAATAGAAAAAAATAGGGAACCTGAAATTTCTATTGCTCATAAGGGGAAACTGGTAATAGTCTTGATTGTCTATCTCAGATATTGATGAACAAGAAAAATCAATCGTGTAATGTTGTTTTTAACTTAATCATATTTTACTTCACAACACTTTTTGGTTGTTGTCAGCTGATGGTAGAGTTTTTATTGGGTCATAGATTTGCAAAGTGGAGTTTTACTTCCCTTCATGGTTCTCTCATGGGGTCAGGAATCTAATCACAAGGATTTTGGATCCAAGACCACAGAGTGTAAGTTATAAATTGTTTCTAAAACCATATTGTAATATTTGGATTACAACTCGTTTGGATTTAATCATGCATGAAATTTTGATACACTACTAGGCATCTTATTAGCTGTGAAAAGCTCTAGTGACCTACCAACATAAAGAAACCAAGACTAAGATCATCCTGAGCAAGACTGTTCAAAATTGTACTTGGTTCACACTGATGGAATACTGTTCAAAACTGTACTCGGTTCACACCAATGGAAGGAAAGCTCTCTGTGCACCTGCATGTACTTAGCGAAATTGGACTACCACAGCAATTCAAGAGGATATCTAAATGAACATGATGAATTCTCAAGGATATGGAGGATATTTTTGAATATGCATTGATTAGGACAAGTTGAAGGTGCAACATGATGGGATGACTTAACTCGATGGGATGACTTAGCTCCATTAGAATGAAGGCAGACCTGCATGTACTTAGAGAAATTTGTATATGTAAGAACTACACTGAACTTATTTGAGTATGCATTCTTGGACAAATAAATCGTACAAATTGATAGAGCATACTGTGAGATATACCTGTCTAACAATATTGAAATGGTAATGTTATTCAACCCATAATCAATAGAGACACTGTGACTGATAAACTAAAGTAAATGGAGTAAATGAACCATGTTCATTGTGCCAATACACTGGTCTGAGGGTAAGTGAGGTACTAAAATACCTATCCTCCAGCCAGGGTAACCTGTTCAGGTAGATTGACCCTCTTGGGGAAGAAACCCCAATTTCAAAGAAAGAGCTCCATTGCGGAAACTGAGAAATCTCTGCTGTAGAAATTATATACAGCGAGAAAATGCAAATAACAGTATTCGTCAAAATTATAAGAATGAAACCCATAACCATGTTTATTTATAGAATGAACTGTAAAGAGAGATATCAACAATCTTATTCATTAACTGGAAATGAGTAAACCTGTGAAACACCGAGGAGATGTAACAGCATGACGACCGCATTTCTTCCAGGCATAATTTTTTTTTTTAAAAGACTAATACAATTGCTGAAAGGGCGAAAAGATGCTCTAGAACTTAATTAGGCATTGAACTAAATGAATATTATTACTATGCTGGGATTGATCTTGAGGCATAGAAATAGTTTCCGCATACCTCTTGGTCGCTAAAATGCAACAGTCATAACGAATACAGAGTATCATCAGCCTAAACCAAATTTTAATGTGTCAAACCATTTAAATTACATTGCAGAAAATAAATAGTCATAGTAGATCTTATATAGAGAGTTTGGACCTATTGGACCTACAGTATATGACACTGACATTGTTAGTGATGCCAATATCAAAGAGAAATGAGGTGCTTTAATGCCCTGATGGGGAAGATGCCATTTCTTCATGTCTTTGTGTTCATAATGGTCCTATGCGTACAAAAACAAATAGGATATATATAAACCCTGGATCTATTAATTATTGTTTAATTGCCTTTTTATCCCTACATTCAGGTTTAAGTTAGATTTGTTCTGTTTAAGAAGTTGATCTTCTTGGCTTGCTGATCTTGACATTATAAAATTCCCTTTGCTGCAAGACTCAGAACTCCGGAAAGTTGTTCTGAGATTCATTTTTCAGAGTTGTATTCGTCCTATTACTTAAAAATATTAGATGACTTGTCTAACAGGATTGAAATGGTAATGTTATTCAACCCATAATCAATAGAGACACTGTGACTGATAAGCTAAAGTAAAGGGAGTAAATAAACCATGTTCATAGTGCCAATACAATGGTCTGAGGGTAAGTGAGGTATTAAAATACCTATCCTAAGTGAGGTATTAAAATACCTATCCTCCAGCCAGGGTAACCTGTTCAGGTAGATTGACCCTCTTGGGGAAGAAACCCCAATTTCAAAGAAAGAGCTCCATTGGGGAAACGGGGAAATCTTCGCTGTAGAAATTATATACAGTGAGTAAATGCAAATAACAGTATTCGTTACGAACATTCCATTCAAATATTTGTCCCCTGCTTGATATCAATCAGAAATTTGCAGTAAACAATAGATTTAACATAAGAACTGAAGAAATATAAGAAGTTGATCTTCTTGGTCTCATAAGAAAAGAATATATCTGAGTGTGAGTGTTAGCCTTGAGTTTACCGACTCCTCAGCTTAACTTTCAGTTTGATTTTATGGCTTCTTGTTTCATGAGTTTGACAACAGTCTACAAAAATGTCAGACCCCTAAAACCCGTAAATTCCAATATCTTTGAAACATGTTTTCATCGAACGCTAGTTTCATCATGTCTCTAAAAAAGGGCACCTTCTCTTCTGCACGCCAACCTCGAGAGAATGACGAAACCTTATATAGATCCTCTGCAGAACCCAGAGTTGAAGGTAAGTTACTTTTACTTTTCATATAACCAGTGCCCCGCGATTCTAAGACATAGTACAAACTCATAGAAGTTCAAACTTGAATTTGTAAGAAATATGGGTCGTTTGACAAATCCTTAAAAGTATTTGCTTATACCATAATATATTTAATCACCGATAGCGCCTGGAAATTCCAAAAAGAAGATTAAAGCATTTGGCAAGGTTTTTCCTTATGGAACATGAGATCATGGGGTTTCTTAGTGTCAGATCATACTCAATATTATCATTGATAAGACTCAGAAGAATATGGACCTTCTGATACTCACTGCCACCGTTATTCACTTACAACTAAGAAGCTAGGATCAAGCTTCGTCACAGTATTTAATTTTCTAAGTACAATGCCACTTTACAACCCTATTCCTAATCTGGTTCATGTGATCAAATTACATGAGCAGAGGATCCTTGACATGTATGTGAAGAACCGTCCTTATTCCACGAGATTATTGGAAATTTACAGTGTCAAATCTGCTGATCTTGACATTATAAAATGCCCTTTGCTGCAAGACTCAGAACTCCAGAAAGCTATTCTGAGATTCATTTTTCAGAGTTGTATTCGTCTGATTACTTAAAAAGATTAGATTACGTATCTAACAGGATTGAAATGGTAATGGTAATGTGAAGTCTATGCAAATAATATTGGAGGAATAAGTCTATGGGAAAGCCCTAAGATACATGACTGAGTTTTATAAACAAAGCGTTAACAAAAAACAAAGAATTACCTGTCCTTGTGTGGCGTTGGTTACCCTTGTGTGGCACTGGTTACCTTCGGATGAAAATCTGTGCCTGTATAAAGTTTCTGGTTACCTCTGGATGAAAATCTATCCCTATATAAAGTTTTGGTAGGAAGCAGAATGCTACGCAAGCTACGAGGCCGTCATGCAGGGAAGAAACAAAGACAATCTGTGCTTATATAAAGTTCTGGTATGAAGCAGAATGCTACGCGAGACGGTTGCTCTGGTAGGAAGAAAAACGCTACGCGAGCTACGCGGCCATCATGCAGGGAAGAAACAAAGACACGTTTCGTGTGGCCCGGTGGAAAAAAAGACATTTTAAACTAAAAAAACATATTAAATCAACGGTGGAAAACACCCCAATCGTCTAACATAGAATCAATGGCTCAGGATCACACATGTCGCATTTTAGGGATGTCTTTCTCAGACGAAATGCCTTACGACGTAATTAAATAAACAAAAATAAGATTAAAATTCATACATAGAAAATTATTCACCAAACGTACCATCTAAATAAAAATGAGTATCATTATATGCAATGGATATAATCGGTTTTTAATGTTGCATCCTAATTAAAAAAAAGTGGTTGCTATTGTCTCATTGATTAACATTGAAGTTTCATTTTCTTTATTATAATTTTCTTTAGTCATAATCATAATCATTATCTTTGATAGAATCTTCCAAGTCATCATCATCTCATCATCATTATCATTATTTTCATCTTGGTCATCATCAACAACAATAATGGCATGAATGATGATTATGATGTCGATGATGACAATGACAACAAGATGATTGAAATTACATTAATTATAGTGACGGGGATGATGAAAATTATAATGATGATGATAATGGTAGTGATGATGATGATCATCGATCATCTCTCAAAAATAGAGTTGTCATTTCTCTTGCATATATCATGTGTCCTAACAACCCTTTTCTACCACTAGTAAAATTTTTTGGATTGATGATAATTCTTTTGACATCTAGGATTATGAACAATTGACGACAATGTCCATAGTCATGATGATGATGACGACATGAATTTTGATTATGATGATAATGCAAAGATGAAAATAATGATGATGATGATGATAATGAAGATGATGAAAATGATTATGATGATGCCAATGACCTTACAAACATGGATCCATGAGCTTACTAGTTTCAAGATCATCTTCTGCATACATATTACTATTGGACTTTTTACAGTTTTTGTCTCTCTTAGGATATTTTCCTCCTCTCAATGATATCTATTAGCTTTTCCATATACATGAGATAGAGTTAGAGGGTCACCTCATATATAGATACCCCATTTATTATGAGATTCAAGGGATGTTTTATTGTACTTATCAAGACTTGGGAGGATCATTTTCTACTCTCTTTCAATACATGTCTAACTCTATTTAATAGGGAGGTCCTTGAATTTAGATATTTATATAAGGCCTTATGTGGCCTTCCCCTTTTCAACTCCCCTAGGGGGATCACCTCCTTCCATGTTTTCTTTCCTACATAGGGCCAAAATTGGAAAACCAAGATTTGAATTTCTTCAACTATAAAATTGGTGATGCCTCATACCTCTTCTTGACCCCCGCAATAGGACATCTTTCTTCAGAGAGACTATTGAGGATTTTCCATCATAGATTGCAGGTTGGATGTCATAAGAACTATTACCCTACTTAATGTTGAGAAACCAAGTGTTAGAAGAAAATGATTGATTGATCTTAACTTCATAATTACTTGTGAATTATTTTTGGCTTCTTATTACTTAGATTGTCTTCTTCATCAAGTAATTACAAAAAAATTCATAAACATAAAGATCACAAGGAAACAAAAAATGCCAATAATTAAGCTCTAATTCAGGGAAAAACTCCATAAAGGGTAAAAACAAAAAATAATTTTCTTATAGAATTAGATCAAAATGAGATATACAAGACCTAAGACCAAAACCAAGATTACCATAAATATCCAAGTTGACACTACTCCTAGTCTCCTCCAACCAAGTCAAAGTCAACAAAATTAAACATTAACTAAACACTCTAAAATAAGGTCAAATCACAAAAATTTTGGCTCTGTGGTGAATTATGAAGTTTAGACCTATAATTTCATAGAGAAGCCACAAAATATTCACACGTGTGTCTAGAAACAGGTTAAAAAAATCATAGTTTATCTCTCCTTTAATTCCAATTTTCTTTTATTCTTGTTTGACACAATAAATGATGCCTTTTGATGATAAGTATTGGTATTCCAAGTGAGCGAGTTGACTTATATATATACATATCCAAGAGGGTCAAATAGTTGCCTCTCAAGCAGACTTGTTCAACGAGGGATGGCTTAGTCTTGTGTTGATTCTTTGACTCAAAATAAAAATTCCTTTTATTTTTGTTTCAAAAGTCCAAATGGGACTTGACTCAAAATAATTTCTTTTGGACTCTATAAGCATTAAGAACATGCTTTGACCAAAGTTAAATAATAATAATGAATATAATCATAAAAATTAATGATAAAAATTACCTTTTATTGCATTATGAGGATTGACACTTGTTACATTTTTCAACACTCCCTCTAAACTAGGGAGGTACTCATAATGAGACAAAAAAGTACTCTCAAGTTGAAATATTCATATAAGGAGGGATCTGGATTGATAAGCATCAACGATGATTTACATCATCATAGCCAACATTCTCAAAATAGCAAGGCCTTGGCTAACAATTTGGGAGGCATAAATTTGGAGACCACTGCCTCTCTAGGCACTTACCCCACTAGGATGTTCACTAGGTATGTCCTCACAATAGGAAATGTCGATCCTCATGACTATTCTTATCTTGCATTAATGTACTTGAGTTATGGCAGTTAGTCCTAGTCAAAGTACAAATTCTAAAAAAATATTGGTCCCAGATGTTTATCCAATCTACTATTCTCCCTATTGGTGCCTTTACTAGGCTTACGACTGATAGTCCTCACCATATTACATGACACATGGATAATATGGTGTCCACCGTCACTCCCTCTCAAACAAGGAGGAGACATCCACAAGCGTACGATTTTCTCAAGAATACCCATCATTTTCATAGAGAATAACATCATTATTTTATTTTCATTGCATGATGCCTTTATGATTAAGCATTCATAGATTTGTAGCAAAATATTTCCCCTTTTATCCTTTGTGATGAAAGAAAATAAAAAAGTGAAAGCCAAAATCATTAAATATACACTAGAATGATTTATATAAGTCTAAGCTCGAAGGCTGAAGTAAAAATTTGTGTAAATGTTATATCTATGAGTTGTTCCAAACTTATGAAAAGCTCATTCCATAAGTCCTATGTATAAGAAAAAGAAAAACAAAGAAAAATAAGGCCCAATGAATGGTAACTCATGTATTCACTCCCTATTTGGAAAACATATGAATATATACACTCCTAGTCACACTTGATCACATGTTTGTGATGGTTAAATCATGAAGTCCTCTTTTCCCCTTGAATTTTCACTTGATTGTTTAAGGATGGAATTGAGGATCTAGGGAATGTTTGTTGGCTAAGGGTTTCATGTCTACTCTTGGTTTACTTATGTCGCACTATGGTAAATTTATGTGATGGAGTGAAATACTTAAGTTCGTGGAGTTATTAGAATAGTGTATTAAGTTGGTCACCCCACACACATGTATTACATCTCATTAATCAACATGTGTGGGTTGGAGACTCATTGCTTGAGAAATTTAATGGAGACTACTTTAGGGCTTTGGTGGTATAACTTAAAGAATCTCTTGGTAAACAATGTGATTCATCCTTTCTTTTCCTCGAGATACTTGATAACATTGAAGTCACTCCTAATAATCCATGGAGATGGGGAGTATAAATTACTTATGCTAGAAATAAAATTGGGAAATAGGGGTTTTCCATTTGTGATATTGGAGTCATAAACATTGGATGCATGGTAGTAGTCTTTGGTAACAATTAACTAAAATTGTATTTTCATAATGTGAAAAGAGGTAAACATATAGGTAACCTTGAATTCTTGATCATTCCAAATAATAGCCATTCCACCCAAGTATCTCTAAGCATCAATCACTACTACTTGGAAATTCCCCCTCCCATATGCTAATTATATGAGGTAGAAACTCACTTAATATTTTTTTTTCTTATATAAAAATTAGTAATGGGTGATTTGCGTAGTATTTTTCTTTTAGGAGTCTTTGTTTTCCTTTACTAATGAGGCCCCTCATGTTCCATGAGACTATTTTCATGGAAAATTTACACATAAAGGAAATATAATGTTGATGAGGCTCATCAATAAGTAAACTATATGGGTCACAATTCCACTCTCCAACTTATTAAAATTGACTTTTGTCACATTTATTTACATATTTTGTTATATTTTGCTTAATGAGAAGGGTGGAGGTGAGTTACTATGTCATGTGGCCTAATATGTGTTAAATGTGGGAATTGGAGCAGTTTTTGCTTGACTTAAGTGTAGGAACTCCGAGTGTGAAAAAAAGAGATATTTTAGGAGATTGGAATCAGTCCTTAACTCCTCAAATCATTCGAAGATTCCTCCACCATATCTCACCAGCTTAGAGGTACTAGCATCCAAGCAAGCCGATTCCATTGGAAACCGAGCCAGTGATAGTTAAGGAAGTGTCACTCTCAAGTTAGGGATCCAAGTCTCTCTATTTTCTAGGGAATTGTTGGGAGATCCAGTTTTGTATGAATAAGAGAGCCAAGGGACTCATTAGGATTTGATTTTTTGTTGTAGCTAAGAGGAAATTTGAGCTGAAACATTGTTACTATTATTGTTATGTTGTATTTGACATTTTGATGATAATGAGAAATTCTACCTTGATCCATCACTGAGTTGACTCATAAGACTAAAGCTCTTGGGTTAGGTCGCAATCCTAGTAGCACAAGTTCCTAGTTTTTATATGTATTCTTAGATTAAAATCATAGTTAGCTGTTGAAATTTATTTTTTATTTTTTTAGCTTAACAAGCATTTGAATTATTGCTTAACCTTGTTTCCATTAATTTCAAGAGGTAGATGAGTGGTGCAATTTAGTGAATGAAATTACTTCAAAAAAGGTTGTGACAATGGCCTCTATCCCATATCCCTCATGGGATCATGATTAAGGGGGGCCACTCTCACAGGCCCAAAAATAGAGTTTGTCTTTTGATTGCATAGATTAGGTTTCATCCTTAGCTAGATCATTGTTTATGATTTCTTGGAAGCAACTGTAGTTGTTCTATTGTTTCCTTAATTTTGTTGTAGATCAAAGAGAATTCCATTTCATAGATCTATTCCTTGTTAGTAAATAGATCTGCTTCCTCAAATTCAATTCATATTTTCCATGTAGACATGTAGTAATGCATAAATGAAAAGAGAAACAAGTTTTGTTGCAAGGATTATTCATGTGCAGGAAGGGACTCATCCAAATAGCTTCACCTAAGCCTTCTCCACCTTCTGTCGAGGCATACTATCCAATAGTCTGAACCTCTATTTTGCAACCATCGTGAGCAACCACCTTAGGCAAATCCAACCTCCTTAGAGTGATGGCCTTAGTCTTGGGAAATGTGCACATTCCCCACATCCTCTATCTCTGTCATACATCTTTCCAACACCTCATCTCACTTTTCTTTCCCTCCCACGACCTTCAACTAACATCTTGTAGTAAACGAGGACATACTGTAGCAGATTAGGACATCATGTAGGAGCTTCCTATAATAGTTATAAGATCTCTTGTAACAACCTGCTTGACCCTATTTTGACCAAATATGGTAGCACAAGAGTAGGTTTGGTCCTCATATTGGATTCCATGCCTATTAATGCCACCTAAGATCAATTTTCCTATGCCTTTTCCCCCTGCAAGATCATACTGAATAGCATAGCATTTGTATTTCTGGATTTAACAATTAAAATACTCTTTTTCTGTAAATGTAAGATGAGATAGTTATTGCATTAATATATGAATCATAAAATGATAGAACAAATTTCCATGTCCAAAAAATCCAAATAGATAGATGATAAATTGCAAGGTTAGCCTAGTTCTTTTTTGCAAGTAATTTGTGTCATTTCCTAGCTAGATGATTTATGGAATTTCATAGCATTTATCATTTAGTAAATTTCATTTACTAAATAGACAAGAATTTGCTTTCCTGCATTAGAACTAGCTTTACATTTACGGTCAATAGTCAAACTCCTTCTAGTAAATAGAAGACTAGTCTGAAACCCTAGCAGTCTAGTGCCCCAGTTGAGAAGTGACATGAGTAGAATGTTGCATCAGTTGTGGATATAGCACTATCACCTCCAAGTTTGTATGAAACCTCAGGTTGATAAAGTAAAGTTGGTATCCCTAGGAGTTGTAGCATCCTTGTTGCAATACTGAGGCTCATAAAATGTGACTATAAAAAACCATGTTTCAAGATTTAAGTTGATCCAGGTGGATGTTGGTGGCCACCCACCTATCCCATTTGGACCCCCGCAACTATCTCTTTTAGTTTTTTAATTTTCGTAATTGTGGCACAATTTACTATTTTTAGCAGTTTTTTCGGGTCCTCAACTTCTGGAGCCGTTTTGAGGCCCTAAAATACGTTTTTTGGGACATTTGGGGGCAACATGTGTCCATGGACCTATGTTTCCCTTCCCAAAGTGGTAGTTCTCGGATAGATCTTTCTAACGAGCTATTGTACACGTCAAATGGAGATCGTATGCCAAAGTTACGACCCCAGGAAATTGATGTACCAATTTACCCAAAACAGGGCCCACAATTTGGCGTTTCATCTTCTAGGGTTAGGTTTTGGAATGTGAAGGGTTTTCCATTGTTTCT